>MDKI01016965.1:0-32745 GCA_005239505.1 Nicotiana paniculata
ACTAAACATAATTAATTTTTTTTATTTAAAATTAATTTCTTAACACATGATTTCTAAAAAAAAATAACATTAACACAAACAGAAAGAAAAATTGAGTTAGCGGCTTAATAAAGTGTGTCAAAAACTTAAAGTCATGATGTCTAAAACAGAAGAAAAAAAGAAATAAAAATAAAAACGAAAACATTCATTTTCACAAGCAAACACTGAAACATTGAATCATCCAAAATTGCAAAAATAAATCTAAAAGAAAGAGAGGGAGAACAATAACGGACCTTTTGTAGTGCAGCAAACTGGAGCGATTTTTTAGCGGCTACTCAAACCTTCGAATTCGGATTGACAAACTCAAAACACCACCTCCGTCACAGCCGGGAACGACAGAGGTAAGGGAGAGCAAGTCAAAAATTGTGAGAGTATCTTAGAGGGGTAAAATGAGCAGAGAACTGTAATGATTTTAATAATAAGAACGATGGTTGTTGTTCCTCCCCTTTTTTTTTCCTCCTCTCCCTTTTTTTCCCTCCTCTCCCTTCTTTTTTCCTCCTCCTCCTTTGGCGAAATCGTCACTAACACCCCTATTTACAGGAGACCATCCAGGGCTCATCTAGGGTTAGTTTTTGGGCGGGATTCTTGAAAGGTTAAGGTTTTAAATGGCTAAAGAACCGTTTGAAATGGAGTGTAGCAGGAGGCAAAGAAAGATATGGGTAGGAGAAGCAGGGATTTGGTTGCCGAAATGGTGAAACCTTGATGAAAACAAAAGGAGAATTTTCTTTTACCTTTGTCAACTTCATTGCAAATGGCAAATGATTTTGAAATCTTCAGTCAAATTGCTTTGAGTTTGCCGAGAATTTCCTTAGAATGGCCACACTAATTTTGATTATAAGATGTGAGAGTAAAATTTTACAAGAAAAATAGAAAGAGCCAAAAATCCTCTGCTATAGCATAAAAGAAACGTTGTTTTCTTTTGAAGAGAGAAAGAGATAGAACCTTAGTCAAAGTTGATTTAATTTTTTAGAAATAAATTCAATCGTTGGATTAGATGCATCTAATGGCTGAGATTAATCCTGATATAAGTAAATAAAATAAATTAAGGCAAGCATTTATTTGGAATTCTCTAGAAGATAGAAGAAGTAATCTTGACCATTAATTTAAAATTGACTTGATATGATGAATCCATGTGCCAAGATGTGGGGTCAAAGTGTGGAGGGATGAGGAAGGCATGTGTTAGGCGTGTGTTTTTGGTTGTTGGGAGCCTAGGTGTCGCTGACATGGATCATATGTGGCGTCTACATGGAAGTAGAATAAAAATGCTTATTAAAACCAGAAAAGTCACGTTACACTTACGCCTTTTCTTTTTCTTTTGTTTTATAATAAGTCTTTTCATCTCCTTTGTTCTTTAATACCTTAAGTTCTGTTTTTTTTTCTTTGAATAAAAGTAACGTTCATCTCTTTTCTTTTTTAACCTATTTTATTTGAATGGAACCAAATCTAGGCAAATTAATGAGTTTGGGTACTTTCTATTCTAAAAGCTCATATTGATTGAATATAACTAAATGCTAATTGATTATGAAAAGAAACATATTAAAAAAAATAAAAATACTACTTGGTACAACAGATTAACAATGAAATATCTATCATTAAGATAGCCAATAGGGAAATTTACATAAATACACCTTTATAGATAGTGTATCTCATCATTTGCAACTAGTTATTGAGATATATATTATACAACATCATTATCTCTATTTTATACAATTAAATATATATTAAATTAAAAGAATTTTTCTCTACGGATATTACTCAACCTATACTAAATGAAGATTCCAAAATCGTAGCAAAATTTAATACAATTCTAAACATTACCTAATTTAAGCTTAAGCAAATTGACTACAATTCAACTACAATGAAATTTCCTAAAATATCTCTACATCCCTAAAATTAATCCTAACTAAATATATGCACACACATGCGTGCACATATATATGTTATATTACATTCACCGTATACTATATATATAGTAATTAATATACTACTGATAACTAATATAATATATGGGTATTGATTTTGAGTATGCTAACATATTATATTTATAAAAAATATATTTAATATATTTATTTACAAATAATAATGGTATATAAAATAATGGTCTACACAGATTAGGTGAGAGTGAACTGTGAGATTATTTTGAATTTAAGGGATTATTTGTTAGTTGGCATAATCCTTATTTTCAAGCCGCATAATGAGATATTTAGGTATATTAAAAGTTATATTTTACTATGCTTCCATAATTATAACAATTTATAACATTTAGTATGTATGCATTTATATATAGAATAGGAAATAGATAAATAAATTGTAATTGCAAATAATGCTTGTATTAATTATTACGATGCATTAGCATAAAAAAAAAGATGATGGTGATTAAGTAACTAAAATAATAATAACGATATAATTACAATAAATGAATATGTTAAATTATATTAAGGCAAATAATTATATTTATTTTAAAAATCTTGAGGCTAGAAAATATAACAAATGATTTGGATAAAAATATGTAAAAAATATATTTAGAAAATTATTAAGTATTAGGAAGTATAGAAAAATTGATTAGGAAAAGGAGGGCCAAAATTGGTTATCAACACTCATCCTGATAAACTGTTAGCATGTCTAAATTCTTTATATTATTTATTGTAAAATTTTGAGGTATTGTCCGTCACTACTTCTCAGCCCATAGTTTGGATTCGTTACTTCTGAGTTGGTGTACTCACGTTACCCGCTGCACCTTGTGTGCAGATCCAGATACACCAGGACACGGTAGTGGATATTGAGCAGCGGTCAGCGTTTTTATTGGAGTTGCCGAGGTAGCAGCTGGCGATCACGACCTTGTCTTCTATTCCTTATTCCACCTATTGCATTTAATTTGAGACTATGTTGTCTATTTCTTCATTCTTTATTTTTTTTTACGTATAGCAGCTCATGACTGAGTGACACGGATCCGGGATTGGAGGTTAAGTTTAGTTTTCCACACATTGTTTTAAACTTCAGATTCTTAGTATTATTAATAAATTCGTTTAAAATCGTATTTTTACTGAAAATTGAATTTAGTTTAGTTAAAAAGGGAGGCTTGCCTGGTTCCACGACAGGCGCCACCACGACTCTGAAATTGGGTGGTGACAGATTGAGATAAAATATTTCCGCTGAAAATCAAAGAAGAACATAGTTACCCAATGATATACTGCTACAATATACAATATGCTATAGGAGTATATAGCTATACTTCAAAAGTATACTGTTATAATATACAATATACTGCAATGATATATAATAATAATTGAAAAAGAACATTGTTACCTAACAGTATACTGCTACGATATACAATATATTGTAGAAGTATATAGTTATATTACAGCAATATACTATTACAGTATACAATATACTATAACGGTATACTGTAATAATATGCAATATATGTTGTAATAGTATACAATATACCACAACAGTTTACTTCAACTGCTATTTTTGAATCATCTAGGTGCTATTATGCAAAGCTAAAATCATGGTTATAGTAACATTATACTTTTATAGTATACAATATAATATAACAGTATACCGTAATAAATAAGATACTTTTTAAAGCTTTTATTTTTTTTCCAACTAGGTCATTGCAAATATTTTCTTAAATGAATTTTTTGATGGAGTTCCACGAAAATATACATTCTATAAGAAGTAGTCGTCGGAATACATAAAATAGTAATATGAAAAAAAAGGAAATTGAAAAAAAGTTCAACAAAATTAGAAAAGGAACGCGAAATTAACAAAATAAACAAAAGGAGAGAAAAATAAAAATAAAATAAAATAATGAAAAGAAACGAGCCAAAGTGGATAAAATCATATTATGGTGAATAAAGAAAATAAAAAATAATATGAGAAAAATACATGTACGGAAAAAAGAAAAAAATATTAAAATGAGAAAAACAAAGGGGAAAAGAAAGAAAAGAAAAAATACAGAGAAATAAAAAGAAAATGAGAAGAAAAAAGAAGAAGTAACAATTTCCTACAAAAAATGCAATGGATAGGAAGGGTAATTAGTTTGGTGGATAGAAAACTAATGGATATGTAAGGGTAATTAGTTTACTTTCTGTAGGTAAAGCTATAAAACTCCCTAAAATTTATGAGATTTTTTAAAGTTGAGGAAGTTTCAAATAGCTTACGCAAATATGAATTTATGAATTATATAGAATACATTGAACTATCTATACAAATTTATAATTAAACCTTAATCATTTAATCTAAAGTTGTCTTGAAGGTTTCACACAAGTTAACTGGGAACTTTAGTCCGAAATCGGCAGCATAATTATTTCAGCTGCGAAGTGCATGGTTTATTTGCAGGAAAAAAAACATTAACGTGGATTTAAACAAGGGGAACTACTAGCTATGTCCATTTATAAGTAGCTCATTACAAATATTAGTCAATTCATAAAATATTTAATATTAGCCAAATATTACTAATATTAACCAATTAGCTATTTGTAGCAAAAAAATATAATTTTTTGCTTTTTTTTAGTGGGTGTTATTAGAAAAGATTGGGTACATCTTAAGGAGCTTGAATCTCAGTTTTGGGATGATTTGATGAAGTTTTGAGATGGTTTGAATTGAAAATTCGAAGTAAAAAGCTGAACATGAAAAAAAAAAACTGTGTACCGTATTTGTATCAATTGCGTATCACATATATATATCCACGTATACTTGTATGTGAGATACATGCATGATACATGTTTGATACATGTGTCACGGAAGAATTTTTTGAACTCGATTTAATTACGAATTTTGATACAAAATCAGTTCAAATCACCTCCAATCTTCCTCAAATTTTATATATTGACTTATCTATATGTTTTCAATGAATTTCAACTATACCCATTGAAAAAGTTCTTTTTTGATTAGATTTTTGGAATATTGTAATTTTTTTTTTTTTGTATTTCATCACCTTGTTTGCTAACTCATCCGTGAAATTTCCTTTTCGTCTTGCATCTAATGTTGCTAATCCGCTTAAAAAAATGGAAGGTGATTTTTGCATGTGATTCTTTGAGAGAAAGAACCTTGTTTATTTGGATTTTCGATTTTTATATGTACTTGGTTAGTTTTGGTAAGTTTATGACTAATGGCTAGAGGTTAGTAAGTTGAAACTTATTTGGGATATTTGTGTAAATTTCCCGTTAAACAATGACTTAAAAAGGACTATTTGAGAAAATCAGCCCTATTTTAGTGCTATGGCCGCTGAAGTACACAAATAGCCCTTAAAGTAGATAATATGAAATTTTGAATTTTCAGAAATTAAAATTGTTTAGTAGCTATTAACTTCCAATAGCTACTATATACATAATTACTCCTTATAGCTACTATTCAGTTATTACGGTAGTGTATTCGCACTGCTATATTCATGAATACAGTAGCAAAAAACGACTTAAATCAGGGAGTTCAGTTGTACGTGCATGTATTCACATGTATTCGCGTCATATATTCTTGAATACAACAACAAAAAGTGCCTAAAATCAGGGCAGTCCAATTGTACGCGCATGTATTCACATGTATTCGCACTGGTATATTCATGAATACAATAGTAAAAAACGCCTAAAATAAGGGCAGTCTAGCTGTACGGACATGTATTCACATGTATTGGTGCCATGTATTCATGAATACAACAGCAAAAAGCGCATAAAACTGGGGCTTTTTACTTATTGAGTTGGTGTACTCACGTTACCCCCTGCACCTTGTGTGCAGATTCAGGTATCTCAGGCCACGGTAGCGGCTGTTGACTATTCCAGTCGCGTACTTTCATCAGAGATAGCGAGGTAGCTGTCTGGCGATCGCAGTCCTGCCTTTCTCCTTCCTTATCTTCCTTTTAGTGTATTTTGGCTATTCTCAAACTATGATGTGTTGATATATTTCAGAACAGTTGTAGTATTGGCTCATGACTTAGTGACACCCGATGTCGGGCTTTTATTTTTCGCATTATGGTTTTGAGTTTATCTCTTTTATTCAAATTTCAGTTTGAAAAGACTTTTATCAAAATTTTAATGAAAAATCAAATTGTTCGAGAGTGTGTCGGCTTGCCCAGTTCCACGATAAGCGCCATCACGATCGCGCTGGTTTTGGGTCATGACAAGTCCAGTTGTACGCGCATGTATTCACATGTATTCACGTTGTTGTATTCATGAATACAACAGTAAAAAAATGCCTAAATCAGGGCAATCCGGTTGTACGCGCATGTATTCACATGTATTCGTGCCATGAATTCATGAATACAGTAACATCAATCACCTTAAAAATAGGTATGTCCATCTGTTTAAGAGAGAAGAAAAACATAAATAGCGTATTTCATGGCTCAATAGTAGTAATATTTTAAAATAATTTTAGTTTAAAATAAATAGGGTGTATACCTTTGCTATAGGAGGTAAAACTTCCTTAAATATTTGTCCTCATTTATCCGTGCAGTACTTCAAGTTTAATAAGTTTTGCCTCTTACTTGTCCCATAAATAATATTTTTAACTTTTGACCTTAAAATTCGGCTCATAGAGCAAACGCATATCAAGAATTAAATATATTAGTAAGTGTTTGGACTGCTTTTGAGTAAGGCCTATTCAATGCTGAGCTTCAAATGGATAATCTAAATCAAGCCCAGGTTATTTTGTGCCAAATGAAAGCTAAACATCGAAATAGGTGAAATTAAAAAATAGACTGATTTACAAATGCCCATTCAAAAATAGTCACAGTTTCAAAAGTAATCAAAATTTAGCCATTTTTCATGTAAATATAAATCTGAAAGAAAATACTGTTTAAAATCCAGAAAATTCTCCAGCATAATATACTGGAATTCCAATATAATATACTGGAGTTCCAACAAAGTATACCGGTCCAGCATAATATGTTGGAAGTTCATACACATGTGCTCGAATCTCCAGCATATTATGCTAGAACTTTTCGCGTGTTGGAGTTCCAGCATAATATGCTGGAAGTTCATGCACAGGTGCACCGAACTCCAGTATATTATGCTGGACCGATCTCTATTGCAGCAAAATAGTGGCTATTTTTCATTGACTTGGCATACGCTGACTATTTTTGAATGACCAGTCTGAAAACTGGCTAGCCCGTGCTATTTTTACCATCGAAAGTAGTGTTCTGATTGATATGATGGGAGTTGTATTTTAAATTTAATGTGAAAAAAGAAATTTACTAGGGGTGTGTTTGGTATGAAGGAAAATATTTTTTAATTTTTCCATGTTTGGTTGGTTTAAATGTTTTGAAAAATATTTTCCTTATGAACTCATTTTCCTCCAATTGGAATTGGAGGAAAATATTTTCCTTATCAAGATAAGGGAAAACATTTTCCAAAACTTCTTCTCAACCTTCCCCACCTTATAACCCACCCTCACCAACTCACCTCACACCCCCATACCCACTCACCTAACCCTACCTCATGCCTACCCACCTCATCCCCCTCTCCAAAAATGTTTTCTTTTTCAAATTTCATTTTTTTCCGTCACCCCCCCTGCACGCAAAATTTTATTTTATTCTTTTACTTTTTTTTTTTGTAATTTCTGCTTTTTCGTTTTTCTGCCCCCCCCCCCCCCCAGAAAAAAATATTTTTCTTTATATATTTTCAGTTTTAGTTTTTTCATCTTTTGGTTTATAGGTTCAAAATTTTACAAGTTCCAAAGTTATGAGTTCAGAGGTTTATATGTTTGGAAGTTTACGAGTTTAGAAATTATAAAGTTCACGGGTTCGAAATTTCACGATTTCGAAAGTTTAGCGGTTCAGAAGTTTATGAATTTTTTGGGTTCGGAAAGTTGTTGGTTCGAAAGTTTATGGCTTCATGTTTATTGTATCTAAATTATTTATGAATACTCTCGAGAAGTTATTTTCCTTAATTTGCGTACCAAATACTGAAAAATAAATAAAATTACTACTTATTTTTTAATTTAAAAAATATTTTTCGTCATACCAAACACACCCTAAGATGGTTTTCTTGATGAAAATTATTGTCCGTGTTCATTTGTCTTAAATTGTTAATAAGAAAATATATACTACACCATGTAGAGTAAATAAACTCATATGCATAAAAAAAATTATTGGACGAGTATCTTAATTCCTACTCCATATTACTTGTTTTGTTAACAAGTCGTCGTTGTACTATATAGGATTGTGGTGGGGTAAATAAGTTCTTTCATCTTTAATCATAAATATAAAATTCATGACATGGGAATTTAAAAAAAAATTGTATGAAGCAGTTCCCCAATTGAATGGGCCTTATGCGGGCGGTGCAAATTCGAATGGGATTTTTTCGTTCCTGTACAATATTTTAAATGTATTTACCAAAATTATCTTAGATTTGTAATTTACCTGTTATAACTATGGTTTCTTTACAATTCATATACTATTTTGTTGCGAAATATTGTGGGTTAACTAGCACACAATCACACACAAAGCAAATAGAGAAGAAAAAATAACACAAGGATTTAACGAGGTTCAGTTAAGCCTAATCTTCGGGGCAAAAGCAGAGAGAGTTTTCCACTATGATTGAGAAGAAAAGTACAGTACAATCTCTAGGATCCCCAACTACAACCCATATATATAGATCCCAAATAGTCTCAAACCTATAAGAGAAAAGTTTCTCAATTTCACAAGGACTATAGGTTTTTCTTTCCCAAATCTATTAGGACAACGGGTTTTCCTAAACCTCTAGGGATTATGATTTTCCTAAAAATACAAGGAAATAATTCAAGCCAAAAAATAACAAATCTTCCCCTTGGCTTGAATTCTCGTCATCAATAGGAACACCGTCTCTCTACCTTGCCCTCAGCCGTCTCAAGGGCTCTATCCATTGCACACATATCAACCAAGTCTAGGCAACGCCTAAACTTGTTAAGAGACTTAATCTCTTTAGCCATAGCACTAATCCGTCGATTTGGTTCTGTACTCTGAATAGCTTTTGAGTAGCTATAACACTTAAATGCATCAATGGTCTCTGCAACTGCCAAAGCAAATCCCACTTGATTCGTATATACAAGAAGATTCCCATCAACCACGTTTGCAAACCTTTGCGGTCGGTTGATCACTCTATTTTCTTTGCTTGTAGCAATGCTATATGGTTGTTGTTGCAGAGGTGCATCAACATTATCCTCTTGATCAATATTTTTCACCTCATCCACTTCCTTTACTTTAGAACTAGTGGGCTGAGCTAGTAGAGATTCAATTTCTAACTCTATGCAGTCACTGACACCACGATCTATTTCTGCTATTGCCTTCTTCCTTGACTGTCCAGTGAGGCAGATTCATTGAATGTTACATCCCTACTGATAATTAGCCCCGGAGTCAGTTTATCTGTGCACCACAACCTATAACCTTTCACTCCAGTTTCATACCCTATAAATATGCACTTCTTTTCCCCGGCTCAAGTTTTCCATCCTTCACATGAGCATAAGAAGGACAACCAAATATCCTTAAATTTGAATAATCAGCAGGCGAACCGGACCATACCTCAAAAGGAATTTTGAACTCAATAGCCGTAGATGGAGATCTGTTGACCAAATAACAAGATGTATTGATTACTTCAACCCAAAAATCTTTGCTAACACATGAGTATGAAAGCATGCTTCGTGCCCTATCACAAAGCGTTCTATTCATATGTTCTGCAACACCATTTTGTTGTGGTGTTTCGACACAAGTGCGGTGTCTCACTCTGCCATCTCTGCTGCAGAAATTATCAAACTCAGAATTTCAAAATTCCAACCCATTGTTAGTTCGAAGACACTTAACTTTTCTTTCCGTCTGCCTCTCAACCATCGTCTTCTATTTAACAAATGTCGGAAATGCCTCATCTTTTGTTTTCAAAAAATACACCCATTCCATCCTTGAGTAATCATCAATCACAGTCATAAAATACCTGGCACCACTCTTAGACGAAACTCTATTTGGACCCATAAGTCAGAGTGTATATAATCTAACTTGTCCCTGGTCTTGTGCTCGGCCTTCTTGCTGAACTTTACCCTTGTCTGTTTACCAAACACACAATGCTCACAAAAATTCTAAACTTAATTTTTGTACCCATTCAGAAAATTATGCTTACTCAACAAAGACAATCCATTATCACTCATATGGCCAAGTCGCAAGTGCCACAACTGAGACTGCTTCAGATCACTTTTCCCATAAGCTACAACATCTTCCCCTTCAACTACACTGGCCTGAAGATGATACAATTTAGAATGTAGTTTACCCTTCATGAGTACCATGGAGCCTTTACACACCTTAAGTATTCCATTCTCGGAGTGAAATTTATACCCATGATCATCCATCGAAAGAGAAATCAAATTTCTCTTTATCTGAGGAACATGCCAACACTCAATGTTTCTGATAATTCCGTCGAACATTCTCAATTTGATGTTACCAACCCCCTCTACTGGTAATGGATTATCATCTCCCATATAGACAATCTCACTCTTTTGCTTGTAAGTTGCAACCCAATTGTTGTGTGGAAACATGTGGAAAGTAGCACCATAATCAAGAACCCAAGAATTCTGCCCATGACTAGACCTCACAGCATAGACTTCCCCTACATAGTCACTATCATCAGAATTATTGCTAGTGTCAACAATAGTTATCAAATTATCTATTTTCTGCTTCCCTCTTTTCTCCTTTAGCTTAGGAAAATCTCTCTTGTAATGACCTTGCTCCCTGCACTCATAACAGTGTTTCTTCCTTTCTCTAGACTTTGATCTGGCGGTTGACTTTTTCCTGTTAAAGTTCTTTTGTTGTGTTCTTCCTCTAATCATAAGACCATCGCCCTCAATTATGCTATCTGGAAAGCTCTTTTTCAACTCTTTAGATTTTAGTGCATTACTAATATCTTCCAGCGAAATGTTGTCTTTTCCATATAGCAGCGTACGGCAAAAGTATCATAAGATGGTGGTAAAGAACATAACACAATCAAGGTTTGGTCCTCGCTCTCAATTTTGATATCCACATTCTTCAAGTCCATTATAATTGAATTAAACTCATCAAGGTGAGTTTTAACAGGTGTACCTTCGTTCATACGGAGATTGTATAACCTCTTTTTCAAGTAGAGGCGGTTTGTCAGTAATTTCTTATAATAAAGATCTTCCATCTTCTTCCATGTCGTTGCTGCAGAATTTTCTTCAGCAAGTTCCCGAAGAAAACTAACTGTAACACTCATGAAGATCGCACTCAAAGCCCTCTCCTTCAGGTCTGCCTTCTTTGTCTCTTTCATCTCTTCAGGAAAATCCTCATCAATTGCCTTCCATAAACTTTGTAACATCAGAGACAATTTTATCCTAATCTTCCATAGACTGAAACTAGAACCCCCGTCAGATTTTTCTACTTCGTACTTTGTTGATGATGATGAATACATCTTAACCCTAGATTATATGTAGAAACCCGAACCTTGCTCTGATACCAATTATTGTGGAATATCGTGGGTTAACTAGCACACAATCACACACAAAGCAAATAGAGAAGAAAAAACAACACAAGGATTTAACGAGGTTCGGCTAAGCCTAATCCTCGGGGCAAAAGCAGAGAGAGTTTTTCACTATGATTGAGAAGAAAAACACAGTACAATCTCTAGGATCCCCAACTACAACCCCTATATATAGATCCCAAATAGTCTCAAACCTATAAGAGAAAGGTTTCCCAATTTGACAAGGACTATAGGTTTTCCTTTCCCAAACCTATTAGGACAATGAGTTTTCCTAAACCTATAGGGATTATAATTTTCCTAAAAATATAAAAAAATAATTAAAGCCACAAAATAAGATATTTCATTAAAGAATCTCCTTTCAGCTATGTTTTCCTTCTTAAAAGTTGATTGAGGGAAAGGGCAGACTTTGCGTGATTTCCTTCTTTAAAGCGCTGAATTTGCGAGGTAAAGGGAAATCATAATTTGTATGTTGCCTCAATCCATCAATTGTACTAACCAAAAAAATGTCACTATATCATAATATTTGGATAAATACGAAATTTAAGAAAAACAAAAATAGGCAGCCTTAGAAAATTAACCCAAACTGTGATATTGTGTGATTCACGCAAAGTCTGCCTCGCAACGTTTGGGCTTTATTGATGTTGCCTCACAAAGTTGCTTTGCAAAAAGAATAATGTTGGTACAACAGCATACTAATTAAAAATAAATTTACTATAAATTTGATACATCGACAACACCATACAAACTAAAAATAAATATCATACAATTAAGTATATCGTATAGAACATATTTACAACTTATCTACAACTTTCATACATCATTCTTACCAGTTAAATATAACTATATATCATACAACTTATATACAATTTTCATACAAATTTTATATAATATGTCTTTTGTACGTATTGTATATGATTTGTATATAGTTTGTATGTGGTGTATTCTTTTTCCTCTCTCAAGTTCCAATTAAAACTCATCTCTTAATATAATTTTGATACATATCAACAACTTATATGTAAAAAGATAGTATTTATAACTTAAATACAAATTTCATACTACGATTTATATAGTATACAACTAATTTTCAACTTTCATACAACATTCAAATAAAAAATATGAAACTACAACAGAATACAACTTAAATGCAATTTATACACAATTATAATACAATTTTAATACAATTTGTATGTATGCTATATGTCTTGTGTTGTTGTTCTTCTTCGAATTTTAATCTGAAATCCAACAAAAACAAACTCTCATCTTCACCAAACACCCTCAAAATTGAGATATAAACTCCAAAGAATATTCCCAATATTTGCAACAGCACCCAATCCAAACAAACAATAGTTTTTGAAAACACAAATTCGAATTCAAAGCTTTGAAGCTTTTTAATGGTTGTCAATGGTGGAGAATCAAACACATTCAAAATTTATTGACTGACAATTTCAATTCGAACACCAATTGTGCAACATGAAAGGAAATTGTTAGGTTAAAACTTTATATTAAAACAATCAAAATTTATTGATTAAGAAAAAGATAAAAAGCAGAGAAAAACGCAAGAAAAGATTGGGGGAAAAACGGAGAGAGACAGAAAGAGAGAAAGGGAGACGAGGAGAGAGAGAGAGAGAGGGATTGGGAAATAATTAGGATTCAATTCCTAATATAAATGAATACTCATTAATATTAATTTGTATATAATTGGTAAAATATATATGCCCGTGCAATTAAGTTAAAAATTGATTAGAGAGGGTAAATAAATTTTATATGTAGTATACGAAGATAAAAATCTCAACTCGAAATAGTTAAAGTTCAAAATCAGGAATCAAATATCGGGTATGGAAAAAAATAACAGTCAATATTATATATCTATCACCTAAACACCACCGAGATATGTGCTAGAATAAATAGAATCTTTCGTTTAAGTTTGAACTTTGTGAATGGAGTATTCCTTGATAGTTGGGATGTAAATAGGACTGGGCGGGGCAGGGCAAGTGTCAACCCGCCAAAATTTAATCTTGCCCTGCCACATTTAGATTTTTTCCTAATTTTTCCTTGCCGTCCCCGCCAATTTAATTTTCCTCCCTTATTTTTTCACTTGAGTGTTCTACATTATCTTATGACTTCTTTGGACTTTCTTTTCTTCAAAATAGTGTACCATTTCAATTTCATGACATAATTTTTCAGCGTGAATGAAAATGAATAAAAATCTTATACTAGTAATTCATATTTTTCCTTCTTTATGGCCTATGTTACATTATGATTATTTGAGCTGAGATAATTTTTTTATTTTAAGATGTGAAATAATATATTTTTAGTTTCTTTAAGGTGGTATATCAAATATGATTTTACTTAGTTGAGAGTCTATGCATTTATGTTATTTTATTAGAATAAAATTGTAACATAAAAGATTATTCAATTTTTTAATATGACCTTTAAATTCAAGATCAAATAATTAGCTATTTATCTATTATTCTTTAGTATGAGAACCACACGTGTATTGATCAATATGTACATACAAACAGATTGACGAAATGTTTACTTTGTGTGTACTATAGAAAGCCAAAGTTGGAACTTTTTATGATTATAAAATTATTAGGAATAGGAGTATTTTGAACAATGATATCGTCAGTACAAGTGATTCCTATGGCTCTTGTTTGAACTCCAGTAGTGCTTCTAATAATACTTTTGCCATAGTGATGTCTAACAATATTTATAATAGGGAAATACATAAGATGCACCCCCAAATTGTCCTGAAAAATTAGTTTCCAACTCAACCTTTACGGGCGTTCTTTTTCCACCCTATACTTGTCCAGACTGAATTTAATTCCTTCCTAAAAATACATAACCAAGCTTGTGGAGGGTTGTGTTCTTCACGCTCCGCCATATGTCAATTTCTAATGTATTTTATCTTTTTCTATTATTTTTTCATTTTAAAATTATTTTTCAATCCCACTCTACCCCTATCACCGTTATTTAAAAAAATATAGTGGGTTTTCATAGAGTTATCACTATTTGCTTTCCTTCAACCATAACCATTAAAGACGACCAGATCAAACCACCATAGCCTAAAGGAAAAAGTTCGGGCAGAATAAAGATGGAGGAAAAAAATCCACCAAAGCTCTTTCACTGAATATTGACCGGAAAAAATATTCGGCAAACTCATCGACAGAGACAATGAAGAGGGATAGAAAAGAAACTCTCAAATGGTGATTTTATTTGATCTTTTGGGACGAGCTTATTTACCTTGAAAATGGTAGTTACAATTATATTTGATTATGTGGTTCTAAAAATACGTGATCTATTTTAATACCAGTTGTTTAGGCAGTAGATCCTAAGTGAGAAGTTAGAAAATGAAAATAAGAGAGAAGGGTAGTGAAATTATGCAAACCAGGCAGCGAAGAGACGGGTCTCGAGGTTGTTTGGAATGGGCCTCAAGGTTGATCTTAAGAGCTTGACAAGGGGTTGTCGAGGATGATATAACAATATTGAGGGACTCGAAGGTCGCCTATTTGTGATTAATAACGAGTAATAAATAAAGAACAACTAATGAACACAATAAATGAAAAGTAATAAATCAATGAAACAATTGTAGAGAATATTTTAATTAGAGAGCAGAGGATGTTCTTGTTCTTATATTGAATACTATGTGTCTTAAAAAGTGACAAGGGTCCTCTTTATATATGAGGGGGAATCCCAACATAGTACATGTCTAATTAATGCAAAGAGAGATGCCTCGTACAACCATTTAATGCCACTACGGGCTTGTACTATTTTACGTACTTGGTCAGCTTTAACCACGTGCCTTTTGGGAGTTTCCCGCCTTTCCATGTTGGTCTTCGATTTGCACTACCCCTAGGTCGAGGACCTTCGACATGCCCCCTCGATGCCAAAACTCGAACCTTCGAGCCTTCTGAGCGCCGTAATGACCGTAAAATCGGGCTCTATGATTTTAGCTGTATACAGATAGTCCCCGCATTTCTTAGAATGGAGTGATAAGAAATGGTCTTGACTTCTAGCCTCTTCAAACTCCCTATTATGACGTCAGTCTCTTCAGAGAATTAAATGATGTGACATAAAAAGCTGCGAAGAGGTCGCCGTCGACACAATTCTCGAGAAGCCCATGAACCGTTATTGGTTCGACCTTTCCTCTTTAATGAATGCCCAAAGAGCCTCTATAAATACTTCAATCACTTGCCTTTTCATAATTTTACATCTTCTTAAAACCTTCAAGCTTTTACTAAGTGTTTTCCACTCTTACCTTCCATCTGTGTTTGCTTCTCCATCTTCTCTCTTCAAAAATCAATTATAACCATGGCAAAAACTTCCAAAATGTTACTTCAAAAGGAGGGAGTCGCTTTTTCATCACGCCCGTCTAAGGGCAAGTCAAGAACTCCTCCTACCATCGAACAATGCATCCCTGGCCCTTTCGACACCATCTCTGATTTCACGATTGAAAACCCCCCTTATACACCGGGCCGATGCGATCCCATTTCTCGATATATAAGTGTAGTATCCAATACAGAGAGGGTAAAACTCGACTGCCGTTGGGGGAGGCGGCCCGATTGGAAATCCATACAGCTGACGAAAGCATAGTCATACATAAGGCTGGCTTTCTCAGCGTATAAATAAACCTTTTTACTTTAGGCCCCGTAGATTCTTCCTCTCCATCGATTGACCCGGTGTTACTCGATTTTTGCCATCAATACCGAGTGACACTTGGTAAGATTTATCCCTCATTTTGGAGGATTATATATATGATTCGACACATTGTCAACATGATCAGGGGGATGATTTTCACCCTTGACCATTTGATCAGATTATACAACCCTCGACTCTTCCGCGGGAGCCTAATTAAACTTCACCATCGATTTGCCAAGGCGTTCCTCGCCTGCATCGACGAGGATAAAGATCGGGGATGGATGAGCCGATTTGTTAGAATCAGAACTTCGGGCATCATCCCTGCTAATAGAATGTCGTTCCCGGAGGAATGGAATATGAAACTTAAGTACCCCTGAATTGAGTATGTTTTGCCATCTCTTTTTCTTTTGACTGATTTTCTATTAATTGTGTAGCCACTGTTTGGTTTCTCAACGCAGTCCAGGACCTTCCGGGGTGGATCAAACTTTTGGACTCCACTTTCCAATACAACAAACGCGTTTGGCGCGATCTGGCTAAGACACGGTGGCAGGCCAAGAACCACAATATGCTCTCGTTATTATTGTTTTCTCATTCTTTTTAAGTGCTTTCGATGGTGGTGTTTTTTGACATAACACGCTTGTGTAGGCCTTGGTGAGGGTGTGTTGATGAGGCTGCCCCTACCTAGTGAAGAAGAGGCTCCGAAGACCACCAAGGACAAGAAAAGGAAGAAGAAGGCCTCAACGGAGTCTCCAAAATCAAAGAGGGCAAAGACTCGGAAGCCCAATACCGATGCCACGTTCTTATCCTCTGCGGCCACTGAGAACCTGCGGGCCGAGGAAGAGAGTGATGATAACTTCCCTTTGGTACAAAGGGCAAAACGAAGCGATGATGCTTCGAGAGTTGTTGGGCAGTCGCCCACTGAGTTAGAGGCGGCCGATGCATACCCGCCTTATGTTGGGGAGACCCTCGATGAGGGTTCGGGTGCAGTCCCCGAGACGTTCGTCGGACATGGAGCAGTCTGTGTTGATGAGCTCGGAGGGATTGCTACTGGATCTTGTCGAGAAGAAGCCTCGATGGAGGCTGGTATTGCTAGTGAATTTCATTGGGGCGCGTCGTTTTCTCCAGGGGAGATACGAGATGCCCAAGTCAGGAATGTTCCCGATTTGGAGACCTCTCGTGGAGAGGACGATACATTTAGAGACTATTTTCAAGGGGTAGAGGAGGAGATCGACGTTGACGCCCCCGCTGCCCTCGAGGAGGCCGAGAGGATCCAAAAGCAAGTGATATTCTCGAAACAATATACTGTTTTTCACCTTTCTACTCTTGCTTTCTAATGTTCTTCCTCTATGATGTAGATCAAGAAGCTGTATGACCAAGCCTTCTCCAAGATGCAAGATGAGTTGACTCATCGTGGAGAGGATCTTGAGAAGCTTATGTCGGAGTCGGTCGAGCTAAAGGCTCTATGTGCTCGAAAAGAGGAGGAATTGATCAACCTCCGGGCAGGCTCGGAGAGTGCACTCCGAGAAAGGGCCGACTTCATCGAGCAGGTATTCTGGTATCCTCAATTTTATTTTTAATTCCAATTCTTGGTGCTGATCGACTTTTTTATGTGCTTTGCATATTAGGCCGAAGGATGACCTGGTGGAGCGGCTCCGAGAGGAAGTTGCGGCCATGGATGCCGAAATCCTCGAGCTAGCTCAGCTGAATGATGTCGCGGCTTCAGAGAGGGACGTGCTTCGGGGGAAGCTATCCTCGATTCAATACCTTCTTCAAGGTGCTCAGGAGGAGGCTGCTGCACTATCTACGGCCAAGTCTGAGCCGAGGAGTTTGTCTCCTCATACAAGAGAGATGTTGCTGCTGCGAATGATCGGGCCAGGGAGATATCCGAGAAGGCCGAGCTAAAACTGGCTCGGGCAGTTGCTCATCCATGCACACATGCCAGGAGGCAATCCCTCGAGGAAGTGAGAGCTAAGGGCGTAGATCTCTCTGCCGAGATCGAAGAAGCCAGGGCCCTGAAGGAAGAATCGGCAACGCCGACTACGTTGGATGAGGATTCTGAAAGAGGATCGGACAACAACGAGGCAAAAAGTAGATTCTCCTACTGTTTTGCTTTTTTCCTTTTCTGTATATGGGACCCTCGGGGGAATTTTTGTAGAAACACCCTTGTAAATGCATTTTTTGAAATAAAATATCTCGTTGTTACATATCTCCCAAACTTTGTCCTGCAATGTTTACGCAAAAGTTGAATTTCAAGCTTTGATTTTTAGCCCTTCGGAACCCGTACTTGCAATAGTAGATCCCCTCGAGATCGGACACCTTCTCAAGGTTAGGTCGGCATGGGCGCTTCGATCCCTCGAACACTGTGCGGCAGTGTCATTTATGTGACATGACTGTGAAGTGACCTAGGTGGCCCCACCGGTACATTTCCCCAAACGTTTTGACAACTTCGTCAAAATTAAATGGCTTTCAAAGTAGTTGAATAATCACCGCTTGCTCTATATATATTCTTGCTTCCTCTTCATTCTAAGTCTTGCAACTTTGCAAAACTAGCTTTCCTTTCAACGTTCTCTTCCTTTTCTCATCTTACAAAATTGTTTTCATCTCTTCCCTTTTACCTTTTCTTGATTAGTTATGGTTGTTGTGCCCGAATCCGTTCACCAAGAATAGGAAAACCTAACCTCTGCATCTTACCCGACCGGTGGTATACCGCCAGCGTACGATTAACCTCAAGTTGCTTTGCTTTGAAGAACGACTTTGCACTAGAGAAACCCTTCGACGCCCCGGGCCATCGAGAGCATGCATCGAGGTTCATCCGATCGATATAAGAAAACCACCTCGAGGCCGTAAGGAAAAAATGCAACTGGGGAGAAAATGTGATGTTGCAGATACCTTTTCGAGAAGAGAACATCATGACCCATGTGGAGGGATTCTTGACCGTGTATACGTACCCATTCACATTGGAACCCCTCGATCGCCTTGAGCTCGTGTTCTGCAAGAGGTACCGAGTCACCCTGGCTCAGGTTCATCCCTCCTTTTGGCGGATAATACTGATGATGAGGTACTTTACCGAAAAGGTTGAGCTCGAGTTTACCCTTAGCCACCTTATTAGACTATATCGGCCTCAACATTATTGGGTCCTGATTGCGTTACGACGCCGATCCACAAGGACCTTTATTGCCAATGGACGAGAACCAGAACCGAGGATGGATGAGTCGGTTTGTACGAGTGAGGACCATCGATATTATTCTTGTAGAGTTCATGCTGTTTCCCAAGAAATGGAACTTCAAACATAAGCTACGCCATACCTTAGTGCCTTTTGCTTTGGTTGATTTATAAGAATGTTCCTTTCTTTTTCTCAGCGGTTCCGTGGATGCCGGAAGAAATCCCTGATCTTGCGGACTGGACTCGGAGGCTGGCAGCTTCGTCGACCTATGATGAACGCAAGTGGCGAGACCTGTCGACGGGCATATGGGAAGCAAAGCACCACGGTATGAGCCATGTGATTGCCCTTTTAAGGAATGTTTCCTTTTATGTGTACTAACTCTGCTACCACAAGTGTTGGTGGATTCTCGGAGATGAGACCGTTCCCCTTCGAAAGGGGGGAAGGGTCGTCGGCTTCGGAGCCGAGGGAGGATAATAAGCGAAAAAGGTCCTCGATGGATGAGGACATTCTCACTGAAGTAGGGCTTGACCAGATACACAAAGGAGACGCCGCCGCTGAAGAGGACTTTATATGCGTTGGTTACTCCGTGGACGTCATCTCTCCTTTGGAGGATGGTTCTTTGTCTACGACTCGAGCCAGGGGGCCTCCCGAGGTTGCTGATTTCGCTAGGCCTGATATCTCTAGTTTTGAGGGAGAGGTTCCTCGAGAGGGAAGGAGTAAGAGTCCTTTACCATCGTCTGCTTCTGCTCTCGAAGGTACTTCGAGGGACGCTTGGGGCCAGGGGCCGCCCGAACCAAGTGGGGTCTCGAGTGGTCATGCCCCTAATAAGAGCGGTTCAACCGGGGCCATGGGGCCAGGCCAGTAGACGCACACTCAAATTTTGAGGAGGCTCAGCGGCTTTGTTCCGAGGCGAGTTTTGATCGGCATTGTTGGCTTTTCAGCTATGAACCCTCGTTCTTTGAACTGAAGCTTTTTTTTCCGTAGGTTTTTGTTAAGTTCAAGTTCGAGCTGCTTCGTTGTGAGACCAGGTTGCAGGAAGCTTTAGGAAAGGAAAAATCTCTCAAGCTTCTTTGCAATAAGAACACGAAAGAGTTTATACATCTTCGGACGGAGATGCATCAGAGTCGAAACAATGAAGGCAATCTCGAGCGTCAGGTAACCAATTAAATGTGTGCTCGGGATCTAGGTAGCTCGGCCAACATAATTCGGTCGAGGGTGGTAGATAAACTCGGGTTGCTCGACCAGATCGTGCCCGCCTCTCGAGTCCTCAACGCATTCAATATGGTGAGCGAGACAATGAAAGGGGAAATCATCCTCCCAGCCAACGTGGCTGGTACAATTCAAGATACCAAGTTTCATATCATCGAAGGTGACATGAGATACAATGCATTGCTTGGAAGGCCATAGATTCACAATATGAGGGTGGTGCCATCAACCCTTCATCAAATGATGAAGTTTCCTACGAAGGATGGAGTAGAAACAGTATACGGAGAACAACATGCAGCAAAAGAAATGTTCGTAGTGCATGATGTGGCGCTGACACCTCCTACATCGAATGAGCCAAACAACAAGCAAGCAGCCGAGTAACAATCACAAACTGCATCCTCGTATGAACAAATAAAGGATCGTGTTGCGTCCTCGGAACGGATAACCAAAGCATATCGAGGCTTGAACGCCACCACAACTAAGGTACAATCCTCTCCCTCTTTCCTTCACGCTTTACACTAACCTATGCGCAGGAGTTCGATTGAAAAGAATCGAAGCACCCTCCAGCTCGAAGGCCTTAGGTTTTAAAGCATGCGTTGCGCTCTTTTTCCCTCACATCGACTTTTATCCCAAATGGGTTTTACAAACGAGGTTTTAAGGAGGCAACATCCATATGCTACCTAAGGAGAACTCACCAAGTATTCAAGGCTTCTCTTTGATCAACCTCAAATACCGAGGGGCATCCCTCCGGGAGATCACTGAAACATGCCGGAGATGGTCTCGACATGAGAACAATGTACATGACCAAACAGTCGAATGAACTGTGTCCACATAGAATAATTGAACCCTCGGTGGTGAAAAATGTGTACTTTTACCAAGTAATCAGAGAAGAATCTTTTATCAAAACATTTCGCGCGTCAAAGAAGTCTGCTATTTTCACAAGAAACGGCCCCAGGGCCAAAATTTTACCGACCACTCGGGGACTGACCTCGACAGTCACCCCATTAAGACACCAAAAACTCAAAGCCGTAAGAACTTAGGGCCGACAACTTAGAGCACATAATCCCTCTATGAGGCAATATCACCGACATAAGCCCTCCATGAGGCAATATCGACTCCGACTCGGGGATTGTCCTCGACGGTCGGCTCATCAATCTATCTAACTCGAATCCATAAGACCTCAGGGCTGGCAACTTTAAGCTCATAAGCCCTCCATGAGGAACCAATATAAGCCTTCCAAGAGGCAACGTCAAAACTGTAAGACCTCAAGCAAGGCATGTACAAACTTGTAAGACCTTAAAAAGGCATAATCCCGATATCAAATTCAAGGCTATATATTCAAACTTGTAAGACCCCTAAAAAGGCATACCCTCAATATAGATGCCAAGACTATCTCGCTCGGGGACTAAAAGGCTATGGACAAATACAATGACCACCGTCATAAGGCTCCGACCAAACTAACGCGACTCAGAGACGTCCGATTGTTTCCATAAAATCACAGGCCTCCAATTACTTCAAAAAAACTTCGAAAAGAACTGGTTAAAGGTCGTACCGACCTAAAGCGTAAGAGCCCAAGTCGCCAGCTACACCGAAGGTCGTACCGACCTAACGCATACGAGACCAAGTTGCCAGCTACAGGTCGTACCGACCCAGAGCGCCTCAGGTCCGACATAAAACCCTAAGGGTCGATGAGCTCGAGTCGAAACCCATCTCGGAGACTAAGCCTGAAACGGTTAACTACAATGCCTCAGGGCCAAATACGTAAGAGCCCAAGTCACCAGCTACACCGAAAGTCGTACCGACGTAACGTAATAACCCAAGTCGCCAACTACAAGTCGTACTGACCCAAAGCGCCTCAGGACTAATTTAAAACCTAAAGGCTGATGAGCCTAAGTCGAAACTGACTTGGAGACTGAGGCCGAAACGATTAACTAAAGCGCCTAAGGTCCAAATGCGTAAGAGCCCAAGTCGCCAGCTACACCGAAGGTCGTACCGACCTAACGCGTAAGAGCCCAAGTCGCCAGCTACACCGAAGGTCGTACCGACCTAACGCGTAAGAGCCCAAGTCGCCAGCTACAAGTCGTACCGACCCAAAGCGCCTCAGGGACGATTTAAAAACCTAAGGGCCGATGAGCTCAAGTCGAAACCCGACTCAGATACTAAGTCCGAAACGGTTAACTAAAGCGCTTAAGGGCCCAAATGCGTAAGAGCCCAAGTCGCCAGCTACACCGAAGGTCGTACCGACCTAACGTGTAAGAGCCCAAGTCGCCAGCTACAGGTCGTACAGACCCAAAGCGCCTCAGGGACGATTTAAAAACCTAAGGGCCAATGAGCTCGAGACGAAACCCGATTCGGAGACTGAGCCCGAAACGGTTAACTAAAGTGCCTAAGGGCCAAATGCGTAAGAGCCCAAGTCGGCAGCCTAAAAAGCCTCAGGGCCAATGTGTAACCCCAAGGGTTTCATCTCAAATTCCAATTCACCGGGCTAATTATCAACAAGCAAATCAGAGAAACCAAAGAATCTTTCATATATATATATATATATATATATATATATATATATATATATATATATATATATATTTATATATATATGTGTGTGTGTGTGTATTACAAATACATATTTAAAACGCTCCCATAGGAGCCTCATGAGAACAACAAAGACGAAAAACTAGTCTGCTCTAGGTACCAACTCCCTCAGAAGCCCTCAAATACCAGCATCGGCACCGGAGAAAGGAAAAACTCGGCGTCGATCTCATCCACCTTGGCCTGATTTATCTCTTCCGAGAGATCAAAACCCCTAGCGTGATTCTCTTCAAGAGTCTCCCTCCGTGATCTACATCGGGCATACTCATTGCCCCTCCTCTCTCTGTCAAAATTTCCTCTCGGCTCAGCCCGAGCATCAACAACATCTTTCAAATAAATGGCCACTTTCTTATCGGCCTTCGCTCGAACTTCTTCAGCTTCAGCCCGAGCGTCCACGACCTCGGCCTTCATATTCAAAATATCAATCTCGAGCTTGGCAATCCTGCTTGTCTGAATAGAGCTACTTTCTCGAGCATTGCAAAGTGGTACGTCGAGGGCAGAAGTCTTGGCCAAGGCATTCCTTTGGGCCGCAACACTAATGCCTATTTGTGCCTTTAACGCATGGCATTCCAAAATTCACTTGTCCGACCTCGCCACAAAGGCGTTCCAGCATTTCCATTTTTCTCTACAGTTGAAGCACTGAAACATTAGTTTCCAAAAGCGGGAAAGGGAGCATGCACTCCTTCAGTATAAGTGAAATTTAATCAAACAAAAAAAAATTACCAGTGCGTCATAATGAGGTTGAGACAAGGTCTCGATGTCCTCTTCGCCGAATGAAAGGGCGTCTTCAGGTTTGTAGCTCCTAGTTTGCTTTTCCCTGGTGATGGATACTTTCATTTGCTTAAAAACGGGTCCCTGAGGGACGCCAACTCCACCAATAATCATGTGGATGATGTGTCGTGGTTCTTCTGTTTCATTTTTCTTATTTGCCTCTCTTTCCCAAAGTTGGTTTTTAGCTCGGTCGCTGAGGAACTCTCGAAGGTTCCCTTTGCTAATTAGTCGGGGCACCGCTTCTAGAAGTTGTCTGCAATCCCGGTCCTATGACCGTGGGTATCGTGATACTCGCGTACCAAGTTGGGGTTCATCGGCGAGGATCTGATAACACGAGTCTTGTCCACCTAGTATCCCTGATCTTACTTATGGTAGATACGATATCTGAAACATCGAAGTTGAAGTTGTACTCAGATAGTCGGGGTGCCTCTACCGGCCTTGTGTGCCTACCGAACCCTGCTTTGCTCACAAGTCCCCGAGGATTCTGTCCTCGGCCCATCCTTTGGTCACTTTGAGGTATGTTACGCCTCGGGATATTTCTCCGATTTTCTATGTATGGTTGATACCTTTCTTTGTTTGGCCTTGGCTCTCTTTCTATAAGCCTCGATTCCTTTTCCAAGACTCTGCTAGGATACACCGAGCCCGAGGGGGCTTCCAATTGGTCGTCCTCGACCCTGATCTTCGACTAATCTTTAGCTGTTTGAAGCTATCGAGCTTCGTTCATTCAAGCCCTGAGTGAAGGCTTGTACCGCCCAGTCATCGGAGATCGGTGGTAATTCCATTCGTTCCAATTGAAGGCGGGATACGAACTCCCTTAACATCTCATTCTCCCTTTGTTTGATTTTGAAGACGTCAGATTTCCTCTTAGCGACCTTGATGGGCACCAACATGTGCCTTCACAAAGAAGTCCACCATCATGGCAAATGAATCTATCGAGTTCGAGGGTAGGTTATGATACCACATCATGGCCCCTTTGGATAGTGTTTCTCCAAATTTTTTCAATAGGACAGATTCAATCGCGTCATCTCTTAGGTCGTTCCCTTTCACATCACAAGTGTAGGCAGTAATGTGCTCATTGGGGTCCGAGGTTCATTGTACTTCGGGAGATCGGGCATTCTGAATTTCTTCGAGATAGGCTTCGGGGCTGCACTTGATGGGAATGGATTTTGCACAAACTTTTTTGAATCTACACCCTTCAGGATCGGGGGTGCGCCTGGAATCTGATCGACCCTCGAGTTATAGGTCGCCACTTTTTTGTCGTTAGCTTCTATCTTCTTTTCGCCCGATTCAATCCTCTTTGCGAGGTCTTCGAGCATCTTCATAATGGCAGGGTCGGCTGCTGACCTATTATTGTTCGACCTTTCTGGTGCATGTTTCACTCGGGGAGCCGTTTCCGGTAGTGCTGAGGTTGGGGTTCTCTGATGGCTTTGTAGCTGAGCAATAGCCACCTGTTGCACTTGCAACAACTCAAAAATGACATGAAGGCTAACTTCCCTTTACCTTTGAGCAGGGGCTCCCTGTGCTTCACGCACACTTTCGTCTGTATGAGAGCTCACATCGACATGTTGAGCATTGCGTGAGCCTTCATCGATAGGGATTTGCACTGGTGCCTCTTAAGGGTTTTGCGGTGGCATACCGGCACCTGAAGCAGCTGCGCCATTCTCTCTGTGTTCCTCAGGGCCGTTGTTTTCATGTGCGTTTACTGAGTTAGACATTTTATGAACTGAAATTGAAGATTCTTGGACAAGAAAAAGCGTAAAGAATAACTTGTGTTTTAGAAAACCAGCATTAAAACAATCGCTATTAGTTTTAGCCCCACGGTGGGCGCCAAACTGTTTACTTTGAAAATGATAATTACAATTATATTTGATTATGTGGTTCCAAAAATATGTGATCTATTTTAATACCAGTTGTTTAGGCAGTAGATGCTAAGTGAGAAGTTAGAAAATGAAATAAGAGTGAATGGTAACGAAATTATGCAAACTGGGCAGCGGAGAGACGGGTCTCGAGGTTGTTCAGAATGAGTCTCGAGGTCGAGCTTAAGAGCTTGACAAGGGGCTGTCGATGATGATATAACAGTATTGAGGGCCTCAGAGGTTGCCTATTTTTGATTAATAACGAGTAATAAATAAAAAACAACTAATGAACACAATAAATGAAAGGTAATAAATCAATAAAATAATTGTAGAGAATGTTTTAGTTAGAGAGCAGAGGAGTTCTTGTTCTTGTATTGAATACCATGTGTCTTACAAAGTGACAAAGGTCCCCTTTATATACGAGGGGGAATCCCAATATAGTACATGTATAATTAATGCAAAGAGAGATGACGGGTACAACCATTTAATGCCACGGTACAGGCTTATACTATTTTACGTACTTGGTCACCTTTAACCACGTGCCTTTTGGGAGTTTCCCGCATTTCTACGTTGGTCTTCGATTTGCACTACCCCGAGGTCGAGGACCTTCGACATGTCCCCTCGATGCCAAAACTCGAATCTTCGAGCTTTCTGAGCGCCGTAATGACTGTAAAATCGGGCTCTTTGATTTTAGCCGTATACAGAGCTAATGAAATAAGGCTAGAAAAATATTGGAGGCATGAGTCAGGTGCGAAAGAAAATGGTGCGGGTGAAGGAGGAGGGGAGATTAGGTGGTCCAGCAATGGCGGGGGTGTAGCAGAGGTTGTGTAGTTTGGGTTGGAGAAGAAGAGATAGAAGAAAGGATTGAGAGAGAAATAATAAATTAAAAAGAAAAAATAAGATAAGTAATAAGATAAAGAAAATGGGACCCCACAATTAATTAAGTTAATTTAAATATATAATGTCAAATAAAAATATAATACATGTATGATTTAGTATGTAATTAATATTCTTTTCTTGGTTCTACTCGAGTTTGGGAGAGTGAAATCACCTTTTCTGCTATGTCACCATTTATGGAGGAATTAAATTCAGCCTGGACAAGTGTAGGATGGAAAAAGAACGCCTATAAAAGTTGAGTTGAAAACTAATTTTTCAAGACAAGTTCGGGGTACATCTTATGTATTTTCCCTTTATAATATTAAATGGTATTTTCTTCGTCCAAATTTACTAAATATTGATATAAAAGGAATTATAGAACGATACCATCCCTATTATCTAATTTTTAGTTGCTTTTACTTAATGTCTATTGGGTCCGAGTGATTGGAGCTATGAAAGCTTAGTTGTAGAATAAACGAACATATATGCTCTTGCCCTGCCTTATTTAATATTTTAAAATTTTTAGATTTGACTCGCCCTGCCCGCCACGTTTAAGTATTGCCCCACCCTGCCTTTTCCCTTCCCATTGCCATCCCTACTTGATAGTTGATACACACTAAGTTGGTGGATTTCTTATACCAGAAAACTATCGCCTAAACATAAAAACCAACCTCATTAGTCCCTCAAATTTTCTAGTATTATCTTTGTTATTTACTTTTACATCCCAAACAAATATATTGAAGTATTCCAGAATAATATAGTACTACAATAAAGCTAGTGGGAAGGACCACCCATTAACGTCTTATCACACTAAAAATAGTGCTCATTCCAGTAAACTTTACTTATTTATTTCAATGAAAATATTTTTCTCACCACCATTCAATTTTAATATAAACCAATAGGGTTGTAAGTTGTTCGAACTTAACTTGGTATCTCACAATTAATTATTTTCCTTTTTCACATTTTAATTTATTATTCTAAACGCAATTTGAAATAGAGAGTATTTGTTTAACATGCCAATAGAACTAACTATGAAATACTGTAATTAAATCTGTTGAAAATAAATTTGCTTTACTTCTTTAGTTATGTGAAAGTCATCAGTCATATATTATGACTACTCGGATAATTTTGATTTTTCATAATCTAAAAATGGCTGACAGACAGGCTATAAATTAAAACTACAAGCAAAACATCCAGCTTAAGCTGTAATCCTCAAAAGAACAATAATTAAAAAAAAAAAAGACAATAGCTATTTTATTTTCTTTGAATGAATATTTTCTATCACTTGGCCCTATATGTACGTAATACAGTACTATCATATAATTATTAGACTCGCACAAGGTAATTGTGTGTGTGTTTTTTTTTAATTTTTTTATGTCAACTTGTCACATGGATTCGTCCTTTTCTTTTTCATTGGCTCCACACGCCTTGTCCGTTCAAAGTAGTAATTTTCGTCGCGAGCAGCATTTGGTACTATTTTAAACTTCTAATCATAAGTCGGCTACAATGATTTCTCCTTTCCGAAGAAAAAAAAATATCTTATTTGTTATAAAATAATGCTGGTAAAGTAAATAAACTAAAGATAAGTGTAGAGAAAAACTAATATATTATTGAACTTTTAAATTGATGTACATAATGAACTGAAAACTCCTCTATTTATAGAAGAAAGGAAGCAGCTGCGAGGCTTTTCAGGAAGCAGCTGCGAGGCTTTTCAGGAAGCAATTGCAAGACTTTTCTTCAGCTGCTTGTAAGTTGTCTGCATGAGCTGCTTGCAACCTACCTGCATCAGCTCTTGTAGATAAACTTCAACATAGTGCTAAATGGATAATCTTCTTCAGGAGAATTATCTATAGCGGAGTAATAAATGGACATCCACAATATAATAATTTCATAACACTCCCCCTTAGATGTTCGTTAAAGATAATGTGTCTCGTTAAAACTTTACTAGGAAAAACTCAGTGGAAAAAATCCTAGCGAAGGAAAAAGAGTACACATATTTAGTAATACGAATTTCCAACTGCCTCATTAAAAACCTTATAAGAAAAACCTCATAGGAAAAAAGAGTGCATCGCGTATTTCACTCCCCCTGATGAAAACCTTGTTTCAAATATTTGAGTCTCCGCATTCCAATCTTGTATACCATCTTCTCAAAAGTTGAAGTTGGCAAAGATTTAGTGAATATCTGCCGGATTGTCACTTGAACGGATTTGTTGCACATCAATGTCCCCATTTTTCTGAAGATCGTGTGTGTAGAATAATTTTGGTGAAATGTGCTTCGTTCTATCACCTTTTATAAATCATCCTTTCAATTGGGTTATGCATGCATCATTGTCTTCGTATAAATGTAGGTCTTTTCTCACATTCCAAACGACATTTTTTTCGAATAAAATAAATTATTGATCTCAACCATACACATTTCCTAATTGATTCATGAATAGCTATTATCTCAGCATGATTTGAAGAAGTAGCAACAATAGATTACTTTGTGGAGCGTTATGATATGACAGTACCTCCATAAGTAAATACGTACCTGGTTTGAGATCGAGCTTTATGAAGATCAGATAAATAACATGCATCTGCATAACTAACAAGATCTGCACTATCTTTGTTAGCATAAAACAAACTCATATCAAGAGTTCCCTTTAAATATCGCAATATATGCTTAATCCCGTTTCAATGTCTCCGTGTAGGAGAAGAACTATATCTTGCTAGTAAATTAACAGAAAATGCTATGTCAGGCCTTGTAGCATTAGCAAGATACATTAATGCACCAATTGCACTGAGATATGGTACTTCGGGACCAAGGAGTTCCTCATTCTCTTCTGGAGGGCGGAACAAATCCTTATTCACTTCAAGTGATCGAACAACCAATGGTGTACTCAATGGGTGCGCTTTTTCCATGTAAAAGCGTTTTAAGACCCTTTCTGTATAGGCAGATTGATGGATAAAGATCCCGTCTGCTAAATGTTCAATTTGCAGACCAAGACAAAGTTTTGTCTTTCCAAGATCTTTCATCTCAAATTCTTTCTTAAGATATTCAATTGCCTTTTGGAGCTCTTCTGGAGTTCCAACAAGATTTATGTCATCAACATAAATAGCAAGTATAACAAATTCTGATGCCATTTACTTTATAAAAATACATGGACAAATAACATCATTTATATAACCTTCTTTCAGCAAATATTCACTAAGGCGATTATACCACATGTGCCCAGATTGCTTTAAATCGTACAAAGATCTTTGTAATCTGATTGAATATATTTCTCGAGATTTTAAATTTGTTTCGGGCATTTTAAATCCTTCAGGGATTTTCATGTAAATTTCATTATCAAGTGACCCGTACAGATAAGTTGTAACCACATCCATTAGATGTATTTCAAGCCTTTCGTGTAAGGCTAAACTGATGAGATATCGAAATGTTATGGCATCCATAACGGGTGAATATGTTTCTTCATAATCGACTCCAAGTCGTTGTGAGAATCTTTGTGCGACAAGGCGAGCCTTGTATCTTTCAACTTCATCTTTTATCATTTCTTTTCCGCACAAAAGCCCATTTATGACCAACTAGCTTTATGCCAGCAGGTGTTTGGACTACTGGCCTAAAGACCTCTCTTTTAGCAAGGGACTTCAATTCCGATTGAATTGCCTCTTGTCATTTTGGCCAATCAGATATTTGTCGACATTCTTCGACAGATCGGGGTTCAAGATCCTCACTATCATGCATAATGTTTAGTGCAACATTATATGCAAAAATATTATCCACCACTATATCAGATCGGTTTAAATTAATCCCATCACCAGTAGAACTTATTAAAAGTTCCTCACTCACCAGAGTCTCGGGTTCATTGATTTCTTCAGGAACCTCAGAACTAATCATATCTTGGGTTTCTTCAGAAGATCCCTTCATAGTATTATTTTGATCATTTGTCGGTTTTCTTTTTCTAGGATTTCGATCCTTAGAACCAAGAGGCCTACCATGCTTCAGGCGTGTTTTAGGTTTACTAGCTATCATGCTAGTAGATGGTCCTGCTGGGAAATCAATTCGGATAGACACATTCTCTGCAGAGATATGTGATTTAGTAATTCTTTTCAAATCAGTAAATGCATCTGGCATTTGATTTGTTATATTTTGTAAATGGATGATCTTCTGGACCTCATGATTACATATAGGGGTACATGGATCAAAATGAGATAATGATGAAACTTTCCACACAATTTATCTTTTGATTTCCTTTTTCTCTCCCCCTAATTGTGGGAAATTTGTTTCATTAAATCGACAATCTGCAAATCGAGCAGTAAATAAATCTCCCGTCAATGGTTCAAGATAGCGAATAATAGAGGGTGATTCAAACCCAATATATATTCCTAACCTTCTCTGTGGGCCCATCTTACTACGCTGTGGTGGTGCTACTGGCACATATACAACGCATCCAAAAATTTGTAGATGAACAATATTTGATTCATGACCAAAAACTAATTGTGACGGAGAATATTTATTATAATGTATCGGTCTGAGACGAATAAGTGATGTTGCATGCAAAATAGCATGTCCCCAAACAATAGTGGGCAATTTTGTTTTCATAAGTAGTGGTCTTGCTATCAATTGTAGGTGCTTAATAAGTGAATCTGCAAAGCCATTTTGAGTATGAACATAAGCTACATGATGTTCAACTTTTATCCCAATTGATAGATAATAATCATTAAAATCTTGAGATGGGAATTCTCCAGCATTATCAAGGCGAATAGCCTTTATAGGATAATCTGGGAATTGTGCCCTTAATCGAATTATTTGGGCTAATAGCTTTGCAAACGCCAAGTTGTGAGATGATAGTAGGCACACATGAGACCATCTTGAAGATGCATCTATTAGGACCATAAAACATCTAAACAACCCACTTGGTGGGTGAATAGGTCCACATATATCCCCATGTATATGCTCTAAAAAGGCAGGGGATTCCATGCTAACCTTCATTGGTGATGGTCTAGTTATCATTTTACCTTGATAACAAGCATCACAAGAAAATTCATCATTTGTAAGAATCTTCAGGTTCTTTAGTGGATGTCCCCTTGAATTTTCAATAATTCGTCTCATCATTATTGATCCAGGATGGCCCAAACGGCCATGCCATAGCTCAAAAGTATTTGAATCAGTAAACTTCTAGTTTACGATAGACCGTGCTTCAACTGCACTGATCTTTGAATAGTATAAGCCAGAAGATCAAGTTGGTAACTTTTCTACAATGCATTTCTGGCCAGAAATATTCTTTGTAATACAAAGATATTCCTCGTTCATTTCATCTATTGTCTCAACATGATACCCATTTCGGCGGATATCTATAAAACTCAACAAGTTTTTTCAGGACTTGGAGGAGAATAATGCATTGTTTATAATAAGTTTTGTTCCCTTAGACAGAAATACAATTGCTCTTCCGGAGCCTTCAATCAAAATTATATTACCAGAAATTGTAGAAACATTTGCTTTTACCTTATGCAAATAAGAAAAGTATTTCTGATCTTTGAATATGACATGAGTTGTTCCACTATCAATTACACAAATATCTTCATGACTGGTCTTTGATCCAAACATAATTTGAGGATTATCCATATTCTTCAAATGACATAAACAAAATATATTATAATAAACGTTATTATCAAAACGTAACTTCTACTACATAGCCATACTATCTACTACAAACAACAAAAATTAAAATATTTACATTTCTACATATTCATCAGCGATTACATGATTTGTTTTCCTTCTGGGAGTGCAAAGTAATCAGTTACATCCAAATGCATGAAGTCTAAATTATCTTCAAAAATGAAATTTGCTTCAGCATTTTTGTCTGTCTTCTTCAGGGAGGCTTGATAAAGCTCAACCAGGTGCTTTGGCGTACGACAACCGACAGGTACGTGACCAGTGCCCTTTCCCCCCACACCTATAGCATGCATTTTCTGCATTTGTTGCTTGCACCGCTTCATGCTTTTGTTCCTTCCTTTTTCACTGCTGGTGGTTAGGAGGGTTCTTTGGTGCATTATTATTACCATGATTAGATTTTCTTCCCCGATCACGGCCATGACCACGACTGGGGCCACGACATCTTCCATGCTTAGCTTGGTGGAAGTTCGTCTCATTCACTTCAGGGAATGGACAAGAACCAGT
>ML330992.1:0-15985 GCA_005239505.1 Nicotiana paniculata
TAGTGAGACTGTGATAATGCTAGACCTTGTGGAGTTTTGTGAATTCTGATTCCTAAGATCACAGCAGAAACTCCCAAGTCTTTCATGTTGAGTTTGCTAGCCAACATGCGTTTTGTAGCATTTATATCTGCCATATTTTTGCTCATTATCAACATGTTATCAACATATAAACAAACAATGACTTCATGACCTGAAGTGTTTTTAATGTAAACACATTTGTCACACTCGTTGATTTTAAAACCACTTGCCAACATTGTTTGGTCAAATTTGGCATGCCATTGTTTGGGTTCTTGTTTAAGTCCATAAAACGACTTAATAAGTTTGCACACTTTCTTTTATTTACCAGGAATCACAACAACCTCAGGTTGTTCCATGTAAATCTCTTCCTCCAATTCTCCATTTAAGAAAGTTGTTTTAACATCCATTTGATGGATTTCAAGACCATACACGGCCGCTAATGCCACTAACATCCTAATAGATGTTATCCTCGTTACTGGCGAGTAAGTGTCAAAGTAATCAAGGCCTTCTTTTTTCCTATAACCTTTGACAATAGTGCCATCAGCTTTCATTTCCCGTATAAAGATCCATTTCGAACCTAAAGGCTTATTTCCAGGAGGAAGATCAACCAATTCCCATGTGTGGTTATCCAAAATTGATTGAATCTCACTATTGACCGACTCTTTCCAAAATGTTGAATCAGAAGACGACATAGCTGCTTTAAAAATTTGAGGATCATTTTCAAGCAAGAATGTCACCAAATCTGGTCCAAAGGAAGTAGATGTTCTTTGACGTTTGCTACGCCTTGGATCTTCTACACTTGGAGTATTTTCCTTTGGTTCTTCCCGAGGTCGTTTAGGTATTTCACTTAACGACTANGTATTTTTGGTCTGTAACCCTTTTAGGTAAAGGAACTTGTACCTTTGCTAGACACCCCCACACTTTGAAATATTTCAAGTTGGGTTTTCTACCTTTCCATTTTTCATATGGAATAGATTGCGTTTTGTTGTGGGGTACTCTGTTGAGTATTCGGTTAGCTGTAAGGATAGCTTCCCCCCACAAACTCTACGGTAATCCGGATCTTATTAATAAATAATTCATCATTTCCTTTAATGTCCGATTTTTCCTTTCCGCAATTCCGTTGGATTGAGGTGTGTAAGGTGCAGTAGTTTGATGGATAATTNTATTGCTTAAATGTTTCAATTGCTTCATCCTTACTATTAAGCAAATAAACATAACAATATTGAGTGCAATCGTCAATAAAAGTAATAAAATACTTTTTCCCATCTCGGGATGGTGTCAGCTTCATATCGCAAATGTCAGTATGAATTAAGTCTAAAGGATTTGAATTCCTTTAAACAGACTTATAAGGATGTTTTACAAACTCAGATTCAACACATATTTGACATTTCGATTTATTAAACTCGAATTTAGGCAATACTTCTAAATTAATTATCCGCAAGGTTTTATAATTGACATGTCCTAAACGACTATGCCATAAATCATTTGACTCCAACAAATAAGAAGCTGAAATTTTATTCATAGTATCAACAACCATTACATTGAGTTTGAAAAGGCCCTCCATGAGGTAGCATTTTCCAACGTACATTTCATTCTTGCTTACAACAACTTTATCAGAAACAAATACACATTTGAATCCATTCTTCACTAGTAAAGAAGTAGAAACTAAATTCTTTCTAATAATAGGAACATGAAGAACGTTGTTAAGCGTTAACACCTTGTCGGAAGTCATCTTTAGGAAAATCTTCCCATAATGTTCAATCTTGGTTGTTGAGTTATTTCCCATGGAAATCTCTTCTTCGGGACCAACAGTAGAGTAAGTCGAAAATGCTTCTTTGACAGCACAAACATGTCGAGTGGCTCCGAAGTCAATCCACCACTTCTTCGGATTTCCAACTAAGTTGCATTCCAAAAGCATTACACAAAGATCATCAATGTCATCATTCTTCTCCATTATGTTGGCATGTCCCTTCTTCTTATCCTTTCTCGGGAAGCGACAATCAGGGGCTTTGTGATCAACTCTTCCACAATTGTGGCAGTTGCCCTTAAATTTCTTTTTGTTTTGCTCCTTAGTCTGTCTAGAAGATCTCTTCCTCTTTTTACTTTTTGGAGCAGTTTTTTCAACGATATTAGCTCCCATGATCGTTGAATTTCCACGAGACTTCTTCTCGGCTGTTTTGTTGTCTTCCTCAATCTTGAGACGAATCTCCTTAGTCTGTCCAGAAGATCTCTTCCTCTTCTTACTTTTTGGAGCAGTTTCTTCAACGATATTAGCTCCCATGATCGTTGAATTTCCACGAGACTTCTTCTCGGCTGTTTTGTTGTCTTCCTCAATCTTGAGACGAATCACAAGAACTTCTAACTTCATTTCTTTGCGTTTGTGCTTGAGATAGTTCTTGAAATCTCTCCACGAAGGAGACAACTTTTCAATCATTGCAACCATTTGAAATGCTTCATTCACGACCATACCTTCAGCAATAAGGTCAAGGTCATGAAAAATAAGTTGAAATTCCTGAACTTGGGTTCCCACAGTTTTGTTGTCTATCATTTTATAGTCTAGAAACTTGGCAACCACGAACTTCTTCAAGCATGCATCTTCTGTCTTGTACTTCTTCTCAAGTGCGAGCCATAATTCTTTCGAAGTATTTATCACACTGTACACATTATACAAGTCATCCTCTAAAGCACTTAAAATATAGCTTTGCAAAGAAAATCTGTCTGCTTCCATGCCTCAACAATCATGAACTTTTCATTGTCCGGCATGTCCGCAGTAGGCACTGGAGGCTATTCACTAGTGAATTTCTGCATACCAAGTGTGGTAAGCCAAAAGAACACCCTTTGCTGCCATCCTTTGAAGTTGGCTCCAGAAAATTTTCCCGATTTTTCTGCACGTGGAACAGCATTCCGGCTCGACGAGGCTATCGTCGTTGCCGCAACAGTCGCAGAAGAACTTTCGTTATCAATTGCCATTTCTCACTGTCAACAACAGAAGAGTTCAATCAATGGAAAAACCAGAACAGTAAACAATATTGTAATCAACAATAAACAGTATGTATAATAAATAAAAACCGAAGTTTTTATATACTGTTTCACAGAAACGATGAAGTTTTTTATGTTCTTCAAATCATTTTCTGAATTTCAAAACTCTGATGAAGTTTTTATATCTTCAAATCAGATTAATAAAATTCAGAAGGAGTAGAAAACACATAGGTTTTAATCTCCACAAACAGAATACAGAAAATAAAAATATAATTTCCTTAAGATTGTTAGTAATCTGTATTGCTATAAAACAATAATAATTTCTGAAAATACAGAAACAGTAAGAAACCTCACTAGCGCGGACTCTAGCGCGGGATTAGCACGACCGCGCTAGTGGAATATACTAGGGACAGTGAGAAACTTGACTAGCGCGACCACTAGCGCGTGCTGAGCACGTGCGCGCTAGTCCAGGCGTCCTTAGTTTTTTTTCTATGAAAAATAATATAAGAATAAATCGAGCCCACCGAATACATAGTGTGTCCTTAAGGAAATTATTCCCCTCAAGTACCCGAGGTGTTGGAATATATCCTCCCAGGATAGAACGATTTAACTCACCGGAGTGTTGGTACCAAAAACGTTGTGATCAACGAACCACTCGAAGGCTGTAAAACACACTGGAATATTTTGTGCAGAAGAAGAAGAAGATCAGAAAATTTAGTAAGTAAAAATTCTGGGATTCAAGGTATATTTATAACCAATTTAGTATTGTTTCTGAAAAGGTTTTGCAACCTTTCAGAACAGCTATCAATCGGTTACAATTCACAATCGGGCACAATTCACAACTGTACAGGCCAAAATATGCTCTAATGATATTTAATGTAATATGGCATTAAGAAAAAAGTCGGTCGAGGTCGACCAGGAAGCAGCTAAGTCATTGGCCGAAGTGTCAACCATGAGCCGTAGTCGAAATGTCGACGAAAGCCGTAATCGAGATGTCAACAAAGGGTCGGGGTCGAGGTTGAAGATTGATGACAGGAGCTGTAACGGTTAGTTTGTCAAGATAAGATACTAAAACGGAATATTCTAGTAGATATTCTCTGCACTTGTACTACTAGGGTTTCTTAGGAAAATGTTCCATATAGAAATATAGAAAGAAGAGACAATGAGGCAGGCAAGTAATATCCATTTGATAAGAACACTTTTCATATGAAGATTCTCTCTCTATTGTAAAAATACAAAGATCGCCTTTTGATAAGGATTGTTGCTCATATTATTCCACACCTTCCCACCAGATCTGAGGATTGTTCAAACAAATCTTGGATCTTTCTGTCACTCATCATTGTCCGAAGAAATATTCGTCGAATCCATTCATTATTGGGTGAATCATTCTCCTTATTTACTTAAATGTCATTTATTGCTAGTTACACACCCATTATCGCTCATACTTTAAGAATATTTTGCACTTATTGTCATCAATCATTTACAGGATCTGTTCCCACCTTCCGCACGTTTTTAAGATTTGCATCTGGGATTATTATCCTTAACTAGATTTAACCCATGATTAGATAAATTAATTAGTTTAACCGAAAGTTACATTTTTGGTCAAACAACCAGCTTATCACCAACTCATAATACACACCGCAAAAAACCATTCCAATGCATTATTCAGAAATTGACTCTCTGCAGATAAACAGCAGCAGCATCTTATTTTCTTTCTGGGCATGGCAATGTCCAAGTAACCATACTCATGTCCTACTAAGAGGAATCCAAAGTATTCACATTTTGTTGTTGCTACTTATAGCCTGTTTGGTCAAGCTTCTCCAAACCCAAAAACACTCTTTTTCAAAGTCGAGGTATTTGGGCAAGTTTTTGGAAGAAAAAAAAAAGTGCTTTTGAATAAAAGCAGAAACAGTTTTAGAGAAGCAGAATAAATATCGTTCTTTCCAAAAACACTTTTTTGAAAAGCATTCTGAGAAAAATACACTTACAAGCACTTTATAAAATTTTGGTCAAACACCAATTGCTACTGAAAAGTGCTTTTCAGATTAATTAGCCAACCACAAACTGCTTCTCACCAAAAGTACTTTTCTGAAGAGCATTTTTGAAAAAAACGACTTCTCAAAATAAGCTAATTTTAGAAGCTTGGCAAACATACTACTATTTAATATGGTCAACAACAAATTCGATCCACACAATGGAAGTGGACATGTGTTCTGCACTTTCTCAAATGATCTTGTCATCTCGAGCTTTTGCGCAAATTGCTTCAGTGCTAGTAAAATTGTCGAACAAACTCTACTTTGTACCTTCTTGGTACTGACATTACATAATTACCAATACCATATCAAAAAATAGAAAGAGGTCAATGTGACCTGGAGCTATCTGTAATCCCACACAACTTTCAGATACACAGTTGGATATTAACAGTCTCTGTCTTAAATATGTGTGGTCACTCACATAACTTCCTAATTAGTTTCTAAGAAACCATTTAAGATACAAAAAAGACTAAAACTTGTATGAAGGTACCATGTGCGGGCATGTCAGCATAACCATTACCAGGCACCAAAATGAATTTCTTGCATTGCATAAATGAATAAATGTGGCCCTCAGGCTCAGAGTAACCTACCTTAGGATTGCTCCCTCACAGCTATAACACACAATCATCAAAAGTTTCATCTGTGTTTCCTAGATCAATACATATCACCCATGTTTGGCATGCGGTTTGCAAGTGGGTTTTTCTCTCCTTGACGGTCCACAATGGCAGCCTCAGTTGTTGTCAATAGCAAAGACACGCTGCAGTAGATGTCCAGTTTCCATTAATAGAAATGAAAGATTTCACTAGTGTTTTACTGGACATGTTGTGATCCTTACCTGGCAGCATCCAATAATGCTGTTCTAACTACTTTCAGGGGATCAATAATTCCAGCCTTGACCATGTGTCTATACGTACCTGCTTATGCAAAAGAGCAGTGTCTTAAGTGTAATGGACAACCAAAGTATTCTACGCCCATTCACTTGTTTGACTCGTTACTGAAAAAGCAAACAAGAACTACAAGATTGTTTGACCCATTCACCTAAACTTTGTTTATTATGTTACAACTGTGACTTAACATTCCATACAATAATTCTCACAACCATAAATTAGAGCAAAGTATAAGTTTAGTGACAATGAGTAGATGACACTGACAGATTACTTTAAAATGCTAAACTCTATACAGAAGACATTGTCGGGAACAAGGGACTATAGGCATGGTAAACTAAATTTTTATAACAGTACTGTTCCCCAAGAATCAAAACAATGTAATCTTCCCATGTAGTATAGAGTTTATGGCAAGTTCTCTGCAATTAGGAAAATAGCACTTCACATGTCCCATTTAGATGGCACAAGTACAAATTTTCAAACAACTATATTTTATACTTTTATTGACAACTTTCTCTAAAGAGTTCTTAAATATTTTAATATATATGAAAGTCCAATTCATAAATTTCTAAATATATAATTATGATCTCCAAAAATGCATTCGTCTGATGCTGAAAATCACTCAAAGAATGAATGGTTTGACCATTGCACTCCGAACTGAGTCATCCACTCTTGAGAGAGGGTGGATACTGTTACTTGGTGTGTCTTGAAGATTACTAATTTCCCAACAGAAAGGAAGACTACCATTAGGTAGAACAAATAAATTGTGTTCTCATATATAATGAACCGAACAAATTCACTTTACAAATATTAGGCAACATTTTCACAATGTGATCAGACATAACGAGTTCATGAGATGCGAGGCACAAACCTTTAGCTGCATCAAATCCTAGATTCAGATCATCTTGTTCTAAGAGCTTGCCTAGAACTAAGACGCCATCTGCACCAGCATTTGAAGCTATTGTAAAAGTAGGTGCCTGTGAAGTGGCAAAGAATTCCGATGTCAGTGCAGCAAGTAACCACTTGAACAGAAACTAGTACAAAAAGAATATAAAATCTAGGAGAAATGAACCTTGAGAGCATTCTCAATTATCTCAACTCCCTTCTTTTGGCCATCATTTGCAGTCTGAAGTTCTTTAAGACATTTGGTGGCGTATAGGAGAGCAACACCACCACCTAAGGAAAGAGCATTACTTTGTCAGGTCAACAGAAGAAGAGAGTGTATTCAATAAAATAATGTACCTGGAACAATGCCCTCTTCCACAGCAGCCCTTGTTGCATTTAAGGCATCTGTAACCCTATCTTTCCTTTCCCCAACTTCTGCCTCGCTGGCCCCTCCAACCTGAAACAGTGTGCAGATTAAACTAGAATGCAAAGAGTGTAACTGAATGAAAATATAGGATGCTCAAATCCTGAGGAATATACCTTAAAAACAGCAACACCACCAGATAGCTTTGACAAACGCTCCTGAGCTTTCTCCTTATCAAACATGGCACTACTCTTTTCCTTGGCTATCCTTAGCTGTTCAAGGATGCACAACTTGTCAGTGTTTAATCTACCCAGGAACATTGACTGTCAATGACATCTAACCAAGCAAATCTATAAAGCCAATGACTCTCTCATCTAACCAAGCAAATCTATAAAGCCAATGGCTCTTTTTTTCCAGATATGCCCAGAGGGAATTCAGGCCTTACACATAATAATTTTGAAATACAACAGAATGAATTAATTCAAAGAGGATAATAGAGAATATATGACAAACTACACTCTCCCGGCTGTTCAAAGGTATGACAAAGTAGAGACAAAGGAAGTGGATACAACACCCACAGTAATATCTGTATGACCTAAAAGGAAAGAAGAGGAAAATGTGTCATCACCTGCTCACACCTTTCTTCAATTAGCTTCTTGTCCCCACCTCCATGCAGAACTAAGGTGTCATCAAGGGAAACGGTAACCTGCTCAAAAGTGAAGAGTTGTATACCATGCATGCAAACTTTTCAAATTGATGCAAAGTAAAACTGAATAAACAAACCTTTTTGGCAGTACCAAGCATATTAAATTGAACTTTGTTCAGATCCAGACCACGTTCTTCACTAATGACCTGTATAAAACATTAAGCATTTGAAACTATAGAGAAAAACCGACAATAATCTGGGCATGAGGTTGGTGTCTAACCTCTCCTCCAGTAAGAACTGCAAGATCCTCCAAGTTGGCTCTTCTATTATCCCCAAAACCAGGAGCTTTAATGGCACAGACCTAAAATTAACATGAAAAATGAGATATTCTGAGTATGAACGAGGGATTAACTACAAGAAAATATGCAGAATAATGATCCTCAATTTATATGCTGAAACAATATAATCGAAAATGAAAACAAGGCCAAAGCTGACTCTTATACTATCCCCAAAAGCAAGAGGGTTAATGGCACAGACCTAAAAATAACGTGAAATAAAAGATATTCTCGGTACAAAAGGGGGACTATTTGCAAAAATGAAAAAGATCCATACGATGAAACAATATAATGAAAACGGAAAACAAGACCACCACAAACATGGATTGCATAGAGAAAGTTTAATACCTTAACCCCAGCACGATGCTTGTTTAGGATAAGCATAGATAATGCATCACTCTCTACATCTTCAGCAACAATTAACAGAGGCCTCCTTCTCTACGACAGAGACAGAAAAAAATATTATGATGATTAGTTTACATGTACTGCAAAAGAACAATTCTTCTACATTTTCAAAGGTATCCACTGCTGCAGCTAGTATTCAACATATGTAACTTGCACCGACATATTTTATCGAAATAAAGTAATGTGGCACTTGTGACCATGCAACATGGTTAGCAGGCTCCCTTCCAAGATGGTTAATTAAGCTCTTTTTCAGATTTTGCCTAACTTACTTTTTCTCCTCATCATAATGAATATCACTTTTTCTAGATAAATATTCTGAATTATATTTATATTTCTTTGCCTTTTTATCACATAAATTTCTTCTTCATCCAGATATGAAAATGGAAAAGATATGCCTCGTGATTTCTGGTGAAGAACATATGTAGAAGTTAGAAGTTACTGATCCAGAAAAAGAAAAAATAACACACACACACACACACAAACACACGTACAGAGAGAGAGAGAGAGAAGGTACTGGATACCTTAACAGCAAGCTCCAGTATCCGCACAAGCGAGTTCAAGTCTGAGATTTTCTTGTCATGAATAAGGATCACTGGATTTTCCAATTCCTGTTTACATGCAAATCAAAAATACCATTTCGTGAACTTTATAAATTGACACAGGATGCAGATATAGTTGTGTGGCATGACGTATGCATTGGCTGAGACAGCTACTTTCTATGACTTGGTAGTCCGGAACAGACGAGGAAAAAATGCCAATCTCCACTAAGAAATGGAATAATTGGGGGACTATCATTAGAATATTTTGGTTTTCTGAGGTACTAATGGAAGTTGATAGCATCAGAATCATTGAGTCATTCTTCTGTGCTTCAAGCCACTGACCAAACAATTTGGAGAAATCTAATTCTACACTTCAACGTAGAAATTAGGGAAAAACGACTCAGCTGTAGAAATTATTACATACACATCTTTGAGTCTTCGCATCCGTGACAAAATAAGGAGATATGTAACCACGACCAAGCTTCATGCCTTCCACCACTTCCAACTCATTATCTAAGGTATTTCCATCCTGTTAATACAAAATATATATTAGGTTTCAATTTCAAGCTTAAACAGTTCAATGTATTTGTATCAGAATTCAGAAACACCAATATGAGCATAACTTACAGCAACAGTAATCACCCCTTCCTTCCCAACTTTTTCCATGGCACGAGCTATTAATTCCCCAATTTCACGTTCACCATTCGCAGAGACAGTAGCCACCTATTCGAAGTAAGATATTGAACTCTCAAAAGGGGGACCATTTAGGGCAAAAAGAACATGTAAGAACTCCACATGCTTTTCTGAGTTAACAGCACTAGCTTTCAATGAGTCTTCTTAAAGAAGTCTAAGGAACATACATACTTCACGCGTCCAGAAACTGGTTCGCTTTACAAGTCGTGCAATTAAATTCCAATCATAGCATCATTCTTGAGCATAACTTGTAAAGTCTGATTTTAGCTCCAATGTAGGGAAAAGAAAATAAATGCATTGTGTTTTTTAGTAAAAGGGAAATGTACAAAAGGGAAAAGAAGAGCAGCGGCAAGAAAAACTATGGAAAGAAACCAGAAGGGGAACCCATCATTCATTGTATTTTCAGAAAAATGAATTTTTCCCAGTTGACAAGTCAGTTTGGCAAACAAAGAGTCGAAACCACAACTAGAACTGGAAAACTGAAATTGGAAAAGTTATATTGACTCGTAGGAACAGTTGGTGAAGTGGTTTTGCCTGAAACTGAATTATGACTTGTAGAAAGTACGGATTAATAAATGTTCGGATTTAAATCTTATAAGTTTGTCGACAGCCTCATCTAATTTGGGTTTGAGGCGTAGTCTATTCATAGTTTGGTTGATGTGCTTGTCCACAGCATGATCCAAGCTGGACATAGAATCTCCATTAGCCCTTCACCTGTGTAATCTCCTCCGGGGTGCTAATCATGACTGCTCTGCTCTTCAAGTCAGTAACAACAGCATCTACGGCCATGTTAATACCACTACGCAAATCCATCACGCTTACACCTGCAGCGACAGCTTTGCAACCTTCTGCGAAAATTGCCTGAGTAAGCACAGTTGCACAGGTGGTACCTGTTGCCACATGACATTCAATTTAGTGAAACTCGTGAACATACATAAGCTCAGTAAGACCCAGCAACCAACGTACTCAAAAAGTGCACCTCAAAGATTCAAGACTGATATACTAAAGATTTCTTTTCAGGAAATAAAAGATGATGAATATAAAAGCTCCTTTACCATGGCAAAACTATCTGATGTAAGTTAACACATTTATTATGATTCACGAACAAGCTAATCCAAAGTAGAGATCTTACCATCTCCAACAACTGAATTAGTAGCATTAGCAACCTGCTTCACAAGATCTGCACCCACATTCTTCGTCTTTTCCTTAAAGTTGATGCTCTTGGCTACAGTGACACCATCCTTTGTGACCTTAGGATTCCCTTGGCTTTTCTCAATAATCACGTTACGACCCTGGATTGTGACAAAAAAGGCAAACAATTGTCTTCAGTATGATGATGCTCAAGTTATTCTTTTCAATCAAAAGATCTGTGAAATACAATATCCTAGACTTTTCAGATATTCTCAATCATTTATTCAAAGCTCGGTGTAAAGTCAATTACAGCATGTCGAACCTTTCATCAGAAGAAGAGATGATAGAGATAAGTGAAATCCTAACATTCTCTAGTGTTATAACCTCCGTTACTCAATAATCTAAATTAGTAAACTAAGCATACCCTTTTTGCATCCTTTTGGGTGGGTGAGTAAACAATAAACATTCCAAAGGTTTCCCCCACAAGTTACTGGTGAAAACTGAAACTCAAAAGTCCATCCTTTTCTATCCAATATGGCTTTGTTCGTCAAGAAGTGCTCCATAAACAAGAAACATATAAAGTAGTTTCCTCTTTTTCAATTAACAATAAGATCTAATTCAAAAACTCGACCTAATATAGAATATCAAGTATAAATCTTAATTATTACCTTTGGTCCCATAGTAACTTTTACGGCTTCTGCAAGCTCATTAACCCCTTGTAACATGGCTAACCGTGCCTGGCTACCAAAATTGATATCCTTTGCAACATAATTTCTTCTCAAATTAATCCTACTGGCAACCTTTACCACAAAAGAAAACTTAGAAAGTAAATAAGTCAGAAATGTAATGAAGCCAATTGACCCAATCTATTATTCTGACATAAATTCTGCACTCCAACAAGGAAATTATACCGAGCACTATCAATAATTAAATAAAATGTTGCAATTTCAATTAGAGAAAGTTGTTATAAGGTAAAGAGAAGATATTTTACCAATTTTCTGGAAGTTGAGGACCTGATAAGAAGCAAAAATATAATTGTGAGTACCCAAAATATAAGCGTTTGAGAGAAAAAAATTGTGACAAGAATATATATGTATGTACCTGATTGATGAAGCAACAGCTCCAGCAGCTCTGAACATTTCCTAATAATTTCAATATGTTGTAAAAATTGATAAAATAGGAGCAAAATTGCAGATTTCGGAGTAAGAGGAAATGGGAGAATTGAGAAGAAAACCCAGAAATGATACAGAACTTCTCCAAGCTCTCACTGTTTCGTGTTTGAATGCTTTCCGTAGGGTTTAAGGTTTAACTTTAACAATTCGCTTTTTTTAAAATTAATTATTTTGCTTCTTTACAGTTTTTGCCTCCTCCTTAAACTACAAACATATTAGTGAATAGTGAATTTGGGTTTGGTCTAGTTTTCAGGATTTGTTTACTAGTTTCAAATTATTTCTTTTCAGATAAAGTTTTAAGGTAAAGTATTTTGAAAAAGTAACTTTTAAAATTAAAAAATAATTTGTGATTGACAAACTTCTCTCAAAAGTAATGTTAAGTATCGAATTACTTTCTTTTGAAATATTAAGAAATCGTTTGGATATAAGAATTTTCTTACTTTTTTCGAATTTGTTTTACTTTTTCTCGATATAAGTATTTGGTCATAAAACTTCCAATTTTTACTTTAAAATAAATTTTAAAAATTCAAAAAAGATGTCTTTCAAAATTTTCACTCAAATCACTCACAAAACTTCAAAAACAACCAAAAATTATATTCATGTCCAAACACAACTCTAATTTCAAATATCATATTCACTTGAATTTTTTTTTCACTTTTTTTTTTAAATTTTACAATTCTCATGTCCAAACGCCCACTAAATTATTTTCTATTAAGCTTTCAAAACGGGAAAAACTTTCGTTATTGAAAGAATAGTACAATGCATATTTACAATCTTACGAACACAACAACTTGAGGCCTCAATACGGTTACCAGACCAGAGGTGACAAATAAATATTAAAAGGGAGAAAAGCAATTGAGATGCTTGAGTTTTCTGAATTCCAATTTTGTAATGTTCCAAAACTTTTATTACTAGCATTTTTGTTGAGCAGATCAACAAAACTTGAACTTGAGGGATTTCTTCACTCAGTGAGAAGAATTTTAATATCATATGTTAATATACTACAAATGAAAACAACAATACGTTTTCACAACATCTTTCATTTCAAATTCCTTTCTCAAATTTTGCAGTTTTTGAGATCTTTTCAAAGAATACCAATAATGTCTGAAGAACATATTAAAGCTTTTTTTTTCATATTTCATTGTAAAACTTCACCAAAACAGAGTTTGTTTTTCTTCTGATGAAGTAAGATGTTATATTGCTGGCATTAAGAAGATGCAATGAGTANAATCTTTTACCTTCATAGCAATTTTACTGATCTCTTTTTCGGCTTCTTCTCTCTTAAGATTGCAGTCTCTGATTCTGCCCGTTATTTCATCAAACTTATTTTGGAATTGAATTTGCCTCTCGCTGTTCAACAGATCGTCTAATGGACGTTTAATCTGCATTACATCAAATCCACACTCCTCCAATTCCTTGAGACATGTCAGAATGTCATTGATGACCATTGAATTTTTAAGATCCGCAGTGGTCAACTTTGATATCTTATCACCAAGGAAGGCATACTTTAGCATCTTTTGTAAAGCTAGTTCTTCTCGTTTCATCTCCTCATGTTCTGCTAAGGGTGAAAAGTGTGGATTTTGCAGAAATTTTGCAAATATTTTCATAGATTCAAGTGAGCTCCAAACAGTGGAATTTTTCTGAAATGGCAGTGTCAGGCTCGGATCAGGAGTTGTAATGGAACTAAGTGCAGCATCTGGCCATTCATTAGAATGCCAAGGACTGTTATAGGCATATGGTTGGACTGTAGTAGGATAAGCTCCTACAAATACTGACTGGTAAACCATGATACTAACGGGTCGTTTGGGGGTGTACAAGAATAGTGTTAAATAAGGTGTATTAGTAATGCAAGCATTAGTTATACATCCACTGTTTGGTGTGGTGTATTAAGAATTAAAATACATTACATAATTTTTGAAAATTAGTTGTTTACATAAATGTCCTCCATATTCTTTAGTTTTAAGGGACTTTAAGGATAATTTTGTCCTTAACTATGCTAATGCATGCATTAATAGCCTTGGTATTGCTAATACCATGGTTTGCTATCCATTAGTTATACATAGGATAATACCAAATAAGTTGTATAACTAATACTTGCATTAGTAATACATAAGTTGAAAAAGTATACCAAACAACGGATTAGTAATACTAAAAGCTAATGCATGCATTATTTTCTCTACTGCTTCCTACCAAACGACCCCTAATAGGGTAAAAGAAAAACATGATCTATATGTAAAATAACTGAAAACTGCAAGATATCATAAATGAAAGGCACAAGCACCTGAGTTGGGCCAAAAGGATAACCCCTCTCTAATATTCAAATAGTTTCAAATAATGTAGGAAACCTGGAGTTCACAGTAAAGCACTTGCGACAAAGGGAGTCTGATTAAACTTCCTCAATAAAAATTCAAACAAGCAGGAATAATTTAGCATTAGAACGCAATTTCATTGAGAACCATAAATATCAAAACAAGATGCTTAACACACATGTTATCAAGAATCGTTAAGATGAGCAGAAATATTGTGTTAAAAGGCATGCTTTACATGCTGAAGTACTCATCCCGTTGGTTGAAGTCAATTCAACTTGATTTGTTGCATTATGTTCGTTAACCGTGTCATGGAGTATGCTCCCAGGTACTTGTTTCTCCGCGCCTATCATCAAGTAGAACATTTTACAATGATGAGTGAGCCAATACAAAAAGTACAAAGTGAGTTACCTTCTAGCACTGCTAGTGTTCCATGATCAGATTGATTCTTAGTACTTTCTTTGACGCTATCCTGAATGAGAAAGAACAGAATACAAACACCATAATCAATCAGAAATGAAGAGAAAAGTGACTTTATGGAGAAAAGCAAGGGAACTCAAGCGTATCGAATACATACTTCTATCACTTACATATCACCAAAATCCATATTTTGGCCCATGCTGTAGGTAAAATATAAGTATCTACATGCATTATTCTGGTACTAGGTCTAAAAATTTTTAATAAGGAAAAAAGAAAGTTGATTATAGATTCTAATTACCCTACAGATTTGATGGAAGGTGAATGAGCACCATTATAAAAATGTTACCTCAACCATCTTTACTTTTGGGTCAATTAGCTCCCCATCCTTATCTTCTTCGTTCAGCTCTCTGTTGATAACATTTTCAACATCTCCTTGTTTACTGCAGTCTGTATCCACAATTTAGTTGAGTTATAGACAAGTAGCAATGACTCCCAACTAGGGAATTTAAAATTTACCCCTATCGATAGAATGTGCAGTCCCAACTGGTGAACAATCTGTATTTTCTTCCATGACATGACCTGATTGATTATCTACCCAACCAACTTTTCCCAGTCTCCGAGTCTGCAAAAGTTAGCACAAAGTACAACAACAGTCAAGCTCTAGAGAACTCTTTCTTCCCTTATCTTTTCCCATTATGATACATTTATTATGCAAATTAACAGATTTCACCTAAACACAACTGAAAACAGTCATATGTTTGATTTGAATAGGGTTATCCGAAAATCAGATAATCTGTATATTCTTTGTTGATGATCATACCAGACACATTAGAACTCAGCAAAGTTCAGTTTAACGTAGAAGAAAAATTAAACCAAGTCGTGCCCCCAAGGCATTAGTCTAGTGATAAAAGAGATGTGTGGGTTAGGAGCACGTCACAAGTTGAACCCTGCTAGAGACAAAAGCCTCGTATTTGAGTAGAGAAGAGTAGAGGGGGCAAGCTCATTATCCATCGAGTTTCGAACCATGCATCATTGGCACTCGCAGGTTTCTTGGTATTAAAAAAAGGATCAAGTCCCAAGATATCAGGAAAAGATGAAATTAAATTATTAAATTCAGGCTGGTCAAGTTGTAGAAATAATAAATCTCATTTTCACAATTGACAAACTGAACGAAA
>ML330992.1:16146-42824 GCA_005239505.1 Nicotiana paniculata
GTTATCCGAAAATCAGATAATCTGTATATTCTTTGTTGATGATCATACCAGACACATTAGAACTCAGCAAAGTTCAGTTTAACGTAGAAGAAAAATTAAACCAAGTCGTGCCCCCAAGGCATTAGTCTAGTGATAAAAGAGATGTGTGGGTTAGGAGCACGTCACAAGTTGAACCCTGCTAGAGACAAAAGCCTCGTATTTGAGTAGAGAAGAGTAGAGGGGGCAAGCTCATTATCCATCGAGTTTCGAACCATGCATCATTGGCACTCGCAGGTTTCTTGGTATTAAAAAAAGGATCAAGTCCCAAGATATCAGGAAAAGATGAAATTAAATTATTAAATTCAGGCTGGTCAAGTTGTAGAAATAATAAATCTCATTTTCACAATTGACAAACTGAACGAAAAGATTGACAAACAAATTTCATATCTGACAATAAACCAATTTTTTTATATTTTCGCATGTTACCAAGATTTTTCTTGCATGTTCAGGGGAGAAACTACGCTCTAGCAATTATTGTTGAACAGTCATTGAAAGCAATGGAGCACAACATATCACATGGAAATCAATTACGATTAGAAGTCCTCCTACCCTTGTTACCTGAGAAAGAACCACTCTATCAGGTATTGCACACATGCTATACTTATTGGTATTGAAGTACCACATCAATATCATATGTTAATATACTACAAATGAAGACAACAATACGTTTTCACAACATCTTTCATTTCAAATTCCTTTCTCAAATTTTGCAGTTTTTGAGATCTTTTCAAAGAGTACCAATAATGTCTGAAGAACATATTAAAGCTTTTTTTTTCATATTTCATTGTAAAACTTCACCAAAACAGAGTTTGTTTTTCTTCTGATGAAGTAAGATGTTATATTGCTGGCATTAAGAAGATGTAATGAGTAGAAAAGTGAGATGTTAGCTCCATTACAGCACGTCCTAAACTAAGATCTGTCAGCTAATAAAAAATGTAGAGCACCAAAAAATAGGCTGTCAAGCCAGGGTAAGAAAACTAATAAAATCAAGGAAAAGGACAACATTATTTACAGGAGTAAGATTACTCCAGCTAAACAGATTCAATAGACACCTATTCTTCAAAACAGAGTTTGTTATACTTCAATTTGTACAAAGTACTGGTCAACAGAAGGGTGAAGTCGTTGTCTGTTCAAAGTCGAGTTGAACTTGACGTATTTCATCAAGAATGGCACTCTCTTCAGATCTCAATACAAAGATCACTTGATCCTTCATCTTTATACTTTCCTTGGCTGACATAAGTTCTTTCTTCAGATCTTTTACCTTCATAGCAATTTTACTAATCTCGTTTTCGGCTTCTTCTCTCTCAAGATTGCAGTCTCTGATGCTGCCCTTTATTTCATCAAACTTATTTTGGACTTGAATTTTCCTCTCGTTGTTCAACAGATCGTCTAATGGACGTTTAATATGCATTGCATCAAATCCACACTCCTCCAAGTCCTTGAGACATGTGAGAATGTCATTGATGACCATTGAATTTTTAATATCCGCAATGGTCAACTTTGATATCTTATCACCAAGGAAGGCATACTTTAGCATCTTTTGTAAAGCTAGTTCTTCTCGTTTCATCTCCTCATGTTCTGCTAAGGGTGAAAAGTGTGGATTTTGCGAAAATTTTGTAAATATTTCAATAGATTCAAGTGAGCTCCAAACAGTGGAATTTTTCTGAAATAGCATTGTCAGGCTCGGCTCAGGAGTTGTGATGGAACTAAGTGCAACATCTCACCATTTATTAGAATGCCAAGGACTTTTATAGGCATATGGTTGGACTGTTGTAGGATAAGCTCCTGCAAATACTGACTGGTAAACCATGATACTAACGGGTCGTTTGGTAGGATGTACAAGAATAGTGCTAAATAAGGTGTATTAGTAATGCAAGCATTAGTTATACATCCACTGTTTGGTGTGGTGTATTAAAAATTAAAATACATTACATAATTTTTGAAAATTAGTTGTTTACAGAAATGTCCTCCATATTCTTTAGCTTTAAGGGACTTTAAGGATAATTTTGTCCTTAGCTATGCTAATGCATGCATTAATAGCCTTGGTATTGCTAATACCATGGTTTGTTATGCATTAGTTATACATAGGATAAATACCAAATAGGTTGTATAACTAATACTTGTATTAGTAATACATAAGTTGAAAAAGTATACCAAACAACGGATTAGTAATACCAAAAGCTAATGCATGCATTATTTTCTCTACTGCTTCCTACCAAACGACCCCTAATAGGGTAAAAGAACAACATGATCTATATGTAAAATAACTGAAAACTACAAGATATCATAAATGAAAGGCACAAGCACCTTAGTTGGGCCAAAAGGATAACCCCTCTCTAATATTCAATAAGTTTCAAATAATGCAGGAAACCTGAAGTTCACAGTAAAGCACTTGCGACAAAGGGAGTCTGATTAAACTTCCTCAATAAAAATTCAAACAAGCAGGAATAATTTAGCATTAGAACGCAATTTCATTGAGAACCATAAATATCAAAACAAGATGCTTAACACACATGTTATCAAGAATCGTTAAGATGAGCAGAAATATTGTGTTAAAAGGCATGCTTTACATGTTGAAGTACTTATCCCGTTGGTTGAAGTCAATTCAACTTGATTTGTTGCATTATGTTCGTTAACCGTGTCATGGAGTATGCTCCCAGGTACTTGTTTCTCCGCGCCTATCATCAAGTAGAACATTTTACAATGATGAGTGAGCCAATACAAAAAGTACAAAGTGAGTTACCTTCTAGCACTGCTAGTGTTCCATGATCAGATTGATTCTTAGTACTTTCTTTGACGCTATCCTGAATGAGAAAGAACAGAAAACAAACACCGTAATCAATCAGAAATGAAGAGAAAAGTGACTTTATGGAGAAAAGCAAGGGAACTCAATCGTATCGAATACATACTTCTATCAGTTACATATGACCAAAATCCATATTTTGGCACATGCTGTAGTTAAAATATAAGTATCAGCATGCATTATTCTGGTACTAGGTCTAATTTTTTTAATAAGGAAAAAAGAAAGCTGATTATAGATTCTAATTACCCTACAGATTTAATGACAGGTGAATGAGCACCATTATAAAATGTTGCCTCAACCATCTTTACTTTTGGGTCAATTAGCTCCCCATCCTTATCTTCTTCGTTCATCTCTCTGTTGATAACATTTTCAACATCTCCTTGTTTACTGCAGTGTGTATCCACAATTTAGTTGAGTTATAGACAAGTAGCAATGACTCCCAACTAGAGAATTTAAAATTTACCCCTATCGATAGAATGTGCAGTCCCAGCTGGTGAACAATCTGTATTTTCTTCCATGACATGACCTGATTGATTATCTACCCAACCAACTTTTCCCAGTCTCCGAGTCTGCAAAAGTTAGCAGAAAGTACAACAACGGTCAAACTCTAGAGAACTCTTTCTTCCCTTATCTTTTCCCATTATGATACATTTATTATGCAAATTAACAGATTTCACCTAAACACAACTGAAAACAGTCATATGTTTGATTTGAATAGGTTTATCCGAAAATCAGATAATTTGTATACTCTTTGTTGGTGATCATACCAGATGCATTAGAACTCAGCAAGGTTCAGTTTAACATAGAAGCAAAATTAAATCAAGTCGTGCCCCCAAGGCATTAGTCTAGTGGTAAAAGAGATGTGTGGGTTAGGAGCACGTCACAGGTTGAACCCTGCTAGAGACAAAAGCATGGTATTTAAGTGGAGAAGAGTAGAGAGGGCAAGCTCATTATCCATCGAGTTTCTAACCATGCGTCATTGGCGCTCGCGGGTTTCTTGGTATTAAAAAAGGATTAAGTCCCAAGATATCAGGAAAAGATGAAATTAAATTATTAAATTCAGGCTGGTCAAGCTGTAGCAATAATAAATCTCATTTTCAGAGTTGACAAACTAAACGAAAAGATTGACAAACCAATTTCATATCTGACAATAAACCAATTTTTTTATATTTTCGCATGTTACCAAGATTTTTCCTGCATGTTCAGGGGAGAAACTACGCTCTAACAGTTATTATTAAACAGTCATAGAAAGCAATGGAGTACAACATATAACATGCAAATCAATTACGATTAGAAGTCCTCCTACCCTTGTTACCTGAGAAAGAACCACTTTATGAGGTATTGCACACATGCTATACCTTAAATAAACAATAGATGACCTAGATAAGTCCAAAAACGATATAGCAAAAATGCAAATGATTATCGTGCAAAATATGGGAAGAATGCTGCATGAACTAAGAAGAAGAGGGTAGAGACCAAAGGCCTGGGAAAATGTTGATTATCCGATGCTTTCATAACTTTTCTTATACTTCTTAATTTCTTCACAGGCTTTACCACATCGTCTCTAGATTCAGAAATCTCCAAATTCTTCCTAAGCTTCTTAGAATCTGATGTCCCCTTGTTAGTTTGATCCTTTGCAGCAGTTGAACTTCTATTTCGAAGAGCCGCCTGATATCATTGGTATAAAAGCAAGTAATTTTGTAACTTAATGATGCAATATCCTGAATGAATAGACTCTAGTCTCTAGCTGTGAATAATAGATGTAGCATCATGGTAGTAGGCTATAATTATGTAGTTTAGCCACTATTTGCACTCTAACTTGGCTGTACTTTATTGAGGTTTGAGTATTAAATGATAATAAATTGCTCTAATTGAGAACTTTATGCTTCGCAGGAGTGATTCCGGGCTATGAGGATGTTAAAGAGTGTTTTGGAGCTAATATGGAGCATTGAAGGCCAATTAAAAGCTTATGGAATAATTGGGAACCCATTTGAAGATCGAAGAGGTTAGCGCGCAGAAGAACGAAAAAGACTGCAGAAAATCCTCCAGGTGAGCGGTTAGTGCGCGGCCGCGCACTGGACCGCGCATGTCAGGCAAAAACTGGCCAAAGTGCGCGGCCAGATGCGCGGTCACCTCCCCAGGTGCGCGGCCGCGCACATGCTTCCGAGAAAAATATTCCAAATCTAATTTTGTAATTTCAGAGGTGACCAACCTTGACCTATATGAAGCCCAGCTCGCCCAAAAAGAGGGTATCTCTATTTTTAGAAGAACTTGGGATGCATGAACACACAAGGAGCAAGAAGAAAAATTCTTCTACGAGTTTTTCACCTTCTTCTTATTATTTCCATTGTTGGTTATGAGTTTCTATATTGTAATCTTGCATAGTAGTATAAGAAGCTAAACCTTCCCTATATGGAACCAATTGTTGGATGAAGTCTTGATTATGTTTTGATATAATTGAGCCGTTATTAGTCTATAATTGTTTAACTATGTGTTTCTTGTGATTAATTGAAGGGCCCTTGATTAATCGTGTCTAGTTATCTAGTGTTGCTTGAGAAAGAACACTTGATTAGATTGTTGTTGAACAATACCACTTTCGAGTAAGTTAGAGATTAATTACTTGAATTAAAAAGCGGAATTAGAGATAATGAAGCTTTGGTGTGATATTTATGAGTTGTACAAATTGTCAACTAGAGTGGTTCGAGAGAATACTTCTAGTAAATTATCGTAATTGATCGAGAGATGTACGATAAACAAGAACTCATCATCTTTAGAGAGTGTTACAACGAGATTATAGCTGACGTGTCAGGAATTAATCCGACAATTGGGGAAATCAATAACCTTAGATCCTTTTATCCTTGAATTCAACTTCATTCTTGCTCATTGATACTCGTTTTTATTGTCATTTTTCTTTAGTTAAATAATTTTTGTTAATTCTCAAATAAAATATTGTCTGAGCTTATCATTAGCGATACTAAAAGTTGTAGCAAATAGGTTACTCCCCTGTGGGATTTGACTCTGGACTCTTGAACCGGATTATTTTTGTAGCGACCGCTTAGTACTTTTTATAAGGCATAATTGGGCGTGATCAAATTTTGGCATCGTTGTCGGAGAACTAACGGTGTTATCTATTAAAACTTGGAAGAATTTCTAGAATTTTTAGTTTAGATCAATTTTCTATGGTGTTAAAAATATTTCCATTGAAATTCTCACGTTTGAACTCTTCTATGACTTAGGTGCATGCCTAGAAGCTCCTTTAGAACTTGTGAACTTTTTGAAGGACTCTTAGATCCCGAGAAAGCGTTAAGTGCATTGAATCGGGCTAACAAGAAGGGCAAACAGCTAAAACAAAATGAATAACTCGAAATTTAAATGGACGACGTCGAGGACGTCAATGGGAACAATGGGAATAATTGAGTTGACCCAAACATCGGAGTGGTAGCACCTCTTGTGCCGGAAGCTGCTCTATATGATTGGGCGCAACCACTGCTGATAATCTGGCCACCGCAATTACAGTCCCTCCGATATAAGCAGAGACGTTTCAGACTACCAACAACATGTTGCACTTGCTACAAAATAAACGGTTGTTCTCCGGGTCGTACATCGAAGACCCACAACATTATCTGAAGAATTTTCTATCAAATTGTGTCACTCAAAGGCAGTCGAATGCGACTCCTGAAGCAATCAGATTATTATTGTTCCCATTCTCAGTGACTGGCGTGGCGCAAACTTGGATGAATTATCTTCCAATAAATATAAACTCCATTGCTACTTGGGAGGAACTAGTCAAGCAGTTCTTAAACAAGTTTTATCCACCTAACAAAACTGCGAGGCAAATTGATGAGATATTGCAATTCAGGCAGAAACAGACTCAAACTTTGCAGGAAACCTGGGAGAGGTTTAAGGGTATGCTGGTGAAGTGTCCACACCATGGTTAGGACAGAGATTTTATATGGGTTTGGTTGACGGCCTGCAGGTCAATGTAGATGCTTCAGCTGGCGGTGCATTTTTGAGCAAATCATTCACAGCGTGTAAGATTCTTCTTTATAAGATGGCTCAAAATTCAGTCTGGAGGACGAGAGATACAACAATCACTCCAATAGTGCATTATGTTGCTCTTGACCCAAACAATACAAATGCAGAAAACACCAGATGAGCTTGTTGACAAAGAAAATTGATGAGATGGGTACGAAACAGGTGCACATTGTTGATACGACAAATGGAGGCCTATGCGCTCCCTGCATGGATCCGTCATATGTTTTCTCGTGTAATGGAGAGAATGATAACCAGGACTTCAGAGAAAACATGAACTATGTCAATAATTTTGGGGGTCAGAGGCAAGGTAGACAGCAATGGGGACCTCAAAATCAGCAGTACAGACCAACCCAACAACAATACAATACCATTCCAGGGGGAGCACAACCACAAAGCCAAGTCGTGCCTTATCAAAGGCAACAAGGCTACAATCAACAGCAACAACAACAATTGGCTTACCAACCGCCTCATCAACAGCAGGTGACCAGGCATGACGACGGTAATATGATACAAATCAAGGGCATGCTGCAACAAATCATTGGGACATATAAAAGGATGCAAGAAAAGTTAGCCGCACATGATTCGGCCATTAAAGGCATTGAAACTCAATTAGGCCAGCTATCTATGGCCTTGAACAATCGCCCACAATGAACGTTTCCTGCAGACACAAACATCAACCCAAAGGAGCAGAACCCAAATCAGTCACTGGTAGTGAGTCTCAAGAATGTAAGGGATTTAGACAGAGAACAAGAAGTTGCTCAATCTAGTAGAGACGCAGTGCCAATTACTCCAGTGACATTAGAGACCGACGAGTCAGCGAAGCTCACAGAGGTTGTAATTGAACAAGCACAAGTGGACAAAGGCAAGGAGAAGGAAATTGAACAACTCCCCCAGAACAGGTGGTGGAAAAGACCCCTAATAAAGAAAAGACACCAAGCAGTGGGCAGAAGCTAATTCCTGCACCATTCCCTCAAAGGTTGGCAAAGCAAAAGAAAGATGATCAATACAGGAAATTCATGAAAATGCTTAGACAAATTCAATTGAATATTCCGCTAATGGATGCTTTGAGGGAAATGCCAGGATATGCGAAAATGATGAAGGATCTGATGTCTCAAAAATTTGACTTCCAAGACCTGTCTACTGTAACTCTAACTTAAACTTGTAGCGCGGTAGTGATAAGACCTATGGCTCAAAATTTGTCTGATCCCGGTAGTTTCACTATCACATGCACAATTGGAAGTTATGCTTTTACTAAAGCATTTTTGTGACTTGGGAGCCAGTATCAACTTGATGCCTTTGGAAATCTACACAAAATTAGGCATTGGCAGAGCTAGACCAACCTCAATGTTGCTGCAACTGGCTGATCGCACAGTCAAAAGGCCAACAGGAATTCTGGATGATGTGCTCGTCCAAGTGGGAAAGTTTGTATTTCCTGTCGACTTCGTTATTCTTGACTGTCAAGTTGACGAAGAAATACTAATAATTTTGGGGAGGCCGTTCTTAGCCACTGGGAGAGCATTGATGATTGTGAGACTGGAGATTTAAAAATGAGGTTGAATAATGAAGAAATAATATTCAATATTCAACAATCTATGAGGAGGCCCTGCGAATTTGCAAATTGTTCGTTAGTGGAGGCGGTGGATGTAATACTACAAGAAGAGGGTGAGACCCTTAATGTCAGATATTTGTTAGAAGATGGCTTGATGAATTTGGAAGATGTGGATGGTGAAGAGTTGGCAGAGTGGGTCATGGCTCTCAAAGGTCAAGGGTTCTGGAAAAGGGAACCCCAGTTCGAGCCACTACACTTAGAAGAAAGAGCAACACCACATGCGAAGCCATCAATAGAGGAGCCACCACAGTTGGACCTGAAACCTCTTCCAGCTCACCGCAGGTATCTTAGGGCCTAACTCTACTTTACATGTTATTATCTCATCCGGTTTGTTAGTTGTGCAGGTAGAACAACTCCTAGAGGTGTTACAGGAATGTAATACTGCTATTGGTTGGACCATGGCAGATATAAAGGGTATCAACCCGATCTTTTGTATGCACAAGATTCTCTTTGAATAGGGGCACAAACCTACCGGAGAACATCAAAGAAGGCTGAACACGAACATGAAAGAAGTAGTGAAGAAAGAAGTGATCAAGTGGTTAGATGCGGGTATTATATTCCCCATCTCTGAAAGTAACTAGGTCAACCCAGTTCAGTGTGTGCCGAAGAAGGGTGGAATGCCGGTCGTGCAAAAGGAGAATAACGATTTGATCTCGACTCGTACAGCCACGGGTTGGCGAATTTGCATGGATTATAGAAAACTGAACATAGCCACCCGGAAAGACCATTTCCCCTTGCCATTCATTGACCAAATGTTAGATAGGTTGGCTGGTCGGTCTCACTTCTATTTTTTGGATGGATATTCGGGGTACAATCAGATCTCAATAGCCCCATAAGATAGAGAGAAAACATCATTTACTTGTCCGTATGGCATCTTTGCCTTTCGGAGAATGTCGTTTGGCCTATGCAATGCACCGGCTACATTTCAGAGGTGTATGTTAGCCATTTTCACTCATATGGTTGAAGATATTATGGATGATTTCTCAGTGGTGGGGGAATCATTCGAAGACTGTTTTCACAATTTAAGAAGAGTGTTAATAAGGTGTGTGGAGACAAATTTAGTGTTGAACTAGGAGAGTTGCCATTTTATGGTACAAGAAAGTATAGTGTTGTGGCATCGAGTGTCCAATAAAGGTATTGAGGTCGACCATGCTAAGGTTGACGTGATTGAGAAGTTTCCACCGCCCACTTCGGTCAAGGCGGTGAGAAGTTTCCTTGGGCACGCCGGGTTTTACATGCGATTTATAAAAGATTTCTCTAAAATTGCTAACCCCTTATGTAAACTCCTTGAAAAGAATCATCTCTTTGTGTTCTCTAATGAGTGCAAGTTGGCATTTGAGGATCTGAAGAAGAGACTGGTGACTGCACCAATCATCGTTGCACCCAACTGGGAGCAACCGTTCGAGCTCATGTGTGACGCGAATGACTATGCTATAGGAGCAGTCCTAGGGCAGCGAAAGGACAAACTGGTGCACCCAATTTACTATGCAAGCAGAACACTAAGCGGTACGCAACTCAATTATACCGTGACTGAGAAAGAGATGTTGGTTATGGTGTTTGCATTTGACAAATTCAGGTCTTATTTGATTGGTTCAAAAGTGATTGTTTAAACTGACCATGCAACACTTAGGTACTTGATAGCAAAGAAGGAGTCAAAGCCACGCTTGATCCGTTGGGTTCTTTTGCTACAAGAATTCGATTTGGAGATCCGCGATAGGAAAGGGACAGTGAACCAAGTGGCAGACCACCTTTCAAGGTTGAAGGGAGCTGAAAAGAAAGTAAAGGTTGAAGATATAACTGAGACATTCCCAGATGAACAATTACTAGCAGTGGCAATGAAGGAGACACCATGGATGAACAATTCGATTCATAAGAAAAAGTTCTTTCGCGATTGTCGGTCTTATTACTGGGATGAACCTTTACTTTTTAAAATATATAGATAACATGATCCGGAGGTGTATCCCCGAGAAAGATTAATCTTCTGTTTTGCAGGCTTGCCATGCTTCACTATATGGTGGGCACTTTGGAGGAATTCGGACAACGGTGAAGGTGTTGGAGTCAGGCTTGTATTGGCCGACTTTATTCAAGGATGCCCATGGTTGGGTGAAAAGTTGTGATGAGTGCCAAAGGACAGGCAACATATCTCGTCGTCACGAGATGCCGATGACTACAATTCAAAAGGTGGAAGTATTTGACATGTGAGGGATTGATTTTATGGGACCATTTTTCAGCTCGTATGGTAACAAGTACATATTGGTAGCAGTTGACTATGTCTCCAAATGGTTTGAAGTTGTGGCCCTTCCAACAAATGATTCCAAAGGAGTGACAGGCTTTCTAAGAAAAAATATTTTCACCCGTTTTGGCACTCCGAGAGCTATAATCAGCGATTGTGGAACCCATTTTTGCAATAGAGCGTTCGCAAGGCTGTTAGAAAAGTATGGAGTCTGCCATAAGGTTTCCACACCTTACCACCCACAAACGAGCGGGCAAGTAGAAGTATCCAACATGGAAATCAAAAGTGTCCGGACCAAAACAGTGAATGCGACAAGGACTGATTGGGCAAAGAAGTTGGATGATGCATTATGGGCGTACCGCATAGCATTTAAAACTCCAATTGGTATGTCTCCATACAAGTTGGTGTTTGGAAAAGCATACCATCTTTCGGTGGAGCTTGAGCATAAAGCCCTATGGGCACTGCGGCAGTTGAATTTTTGATATGGAAACCGCAGGCACAAATAGAGTTACAGAGTTACATGAACTCGAGGAATTCCGGTTCCAAGCATTCGAGAATGCAAGATTGTACAAAGAAAGGGTGAAGATGATGCATGATAAGCACATTCTAGATCAGAACTTCAAACCCGTAGATTTAGTGTTGTTATACAACTCGAGATTAAGATTGTGCCCGAGTAAGCGGAAATCTAGATGGTCAGGACCATTTAGAGTTGTGCAAGTGTGCCCAAGTGGAGCAGTGGAAATTGAGTCCGAAGATGGAACGAATAGGTTTAAAGTGAATGGGAAAAGGTTGAAACACTACCTTGGAATGGTTGAAGAAAAAGGGGAGAAAGTTGTGATGTCATTGGAAGAGCCCCAATATGTGAGCAAAGTGCAATCATGAAAGCCTTCTTCGTGCCGCGACGTAAAATTAGGCGCTTCCTGGGAGGAAACCCATGGTTTTGTTGTAATTCGTCATGCCACGATGTTAAATCCAGCGCTTGTTGGGAGGCAACCCAATATTTTATTTCTGTGTTCTTATTTTTTGAATTTGATTTTGAACTGTGAAAGTATTGACAGGTCTATTAATATGCAGGGATGAAAATTGTGCGCGCTGGAATGAATCGGGGGTGAAGAAATCAATCCGGAGAAAGGTTAAAAGTGGCTTAAAAGGAGAATTTTGGAAGGACAAACGTGCGCAGCCGCACACAGGAACTTTCGGACCCCCACTGTCACACATGTGCGGTCGTGCACTGGCCGCGCATTTTTTGACCTTCATTGCCCCATGTGCGCGGACGCGCACTAGGCGTCGTGTGTAGGTTATTTAAGTAGTTTAATTTTAATTTTTTTTATTATATTGGTTTTTTTTAGTTAACACCCGACCCCCCCCCCCCNATTTTTTTTATTATATTGGTTTTTTTTAGTTAACCCCCGACCCCCCCCCCCCTCCCCCTCCCCCTCCCCCTCTCCTAATCTGAAAACACTTTCTCTAATAACAAAAGCCTTAACCTCCCCAATTTCAAAAGAAAAAAAAACTACTTCCCTTTCTTCATTTCCCCTACCCAATCACTTCCCACCCCTATTCCTCACAAGCTCCTTCGGGTAAGGGCCATGGCTTCTATTTTCCTTTTACTTCCCTTAATTTTATTTTTATTTTTTCCTTCTCTTTTAATTGTATGGTAGTAGAGGGCATTGTTGTTCTTTTCTTTGTATTACTAGTATACTTGTTGGTATGTGAGGATAGTAGAATTTCATCTTGTTGGTTTGGATTAGACATTGGTATGTTTGTGGTGGAATTGAGGTTATAATTGGGTGTTTGGGGTGAATTTGCACATCGAATGTTTGTTTAAATGCCACATTGAGTTCGTGAATGTAATTGCGACCAATTGTGTTGGTGAAGTCTGAGTAAACGCTATTGGCTCACACATCCTGCCTTTTTGCTGATAGTGGTATTTGTTTTATAGGTACTATGACGCCCTCAAAGAAAAGACGAACCACAGGTGCCTCTTCTAGTGGTCATGTAGGTTCGTCCCGAGCGCGGGCCTCAACCAATGCGCCTCAGTTTGATAGCACAAGGTTTGTATCAAGCTCAGCCCAGGAACATTTTAGTTAGAATGCTCCTAAGAAACCCATACCAGAACAGAGTATTGGTAGGGGGTCCCTCAATAATGATTACCCCAATATGTATCACGAGTTGGTTTGGCGCGGGCTGGGTATTTTCTTTGAAGAACCTGATGAGGCCAACTTGATGGTTGTACGGGAGTTCTATGCGAACTGCTCTGAACATGAGGACCATGTCTGCATTGTGCGACAGAAGAGTGTTGATGCATCGATCGACGCCATTAGGAGGGCGTACCGGTAGCCAGCTTTTGGTGGGGCGGGGGACTATTATGATACGTATAACAGAGAACCAACCTCCTGGAACTTGTTTTTCAAAACAATTTGTGTGTAAAACAAAGACATAGTGTGGGTTAAGCAGGGGCGGAAGTTTCACTCGGCCTTACTCAACCTTTGAAGGGCAGTGTTAGCTTTATATCATCAATAGCTACATGTTGCCTTCTTCCAAGTTCCAACACCACTTAGGTGAATGGTCCCCGAGCTGCACTGATCTGGTGCTTTATCAATGGCCACGATTTTGATGTGGCTAAAGTTATTCACGACGAGATGTTCATCCGTTGTCCAATGCAGAGGTATAGGTTCTTCTTCCCTTCACTAGTCACTAGATTGTGCCGGGTAGCACGGGTGTCGGAGAATAGGAACGTGGATGGAAAAGTTAAAAAAGAACCAAAGTTCTGGGTGGATAAAGTGACCATTGGGAAGGATCTTGTGGTACCTGGTAGAGCTAATAGTGATGAGTCTGATGCGCCAGAGGAGGGAGATGAAGGGCACGTTGAGTCACCCCCACATGATCAAGTTGCGGAGGCTGAGGGAACATCTGTGGTCAGACGGAATACGCGGATGACGACCTTAGAACATGAAATGTCAGGGTTGCGCACTTCTGTCACAGAATTGGGGGCTCGAGTTGATGCACTGGCTACCCAAAATGCAAAATCTGATAAGAAGATCATGGCATGGCTGCGTGCGCTGGCTAAGGCTTGCCATCTCGACTCCGGCACTGTCTCCGATCAGGATTGATGTACCAGTGAAGTTTCCTTACCTCACATTTTTTTTCTTTGTGTGGCATGGGGACATACCACCATTTTAAGTGTGGGGTGGGGGATTTTTTATGTATATTGTATGTATAGAGTTATGTAGAGTGGTGTAGTTTCGTTAGTTAATTGAATTTTTAAAAAAAGAAAAAAAAAGGGTGGAATTCTTTGGTTGAGGCCCGCGCTCGGGACGAACCTGCATGACTACTAGAAGAGGCACATGTGGTTCGTCTTTTCTTTGAGGGCGTCATAGTACCTACAAAACAAATACCACTATTAGTAAAAAGGCAGGATGTGTGAACCAATAGCGGTTACTCAGACTTCACCAGCACAATTGGTCGCAATTTACATTCACGAACTCATTGTGGCATTTGAACAAACACTTGATGTGCAAATTCACCCCAAACTCCCCAAACACACAATTATAACCTCAATTCCACCATAAACATACCAATGTCTAATCCAAACCAACAAGATAAAATTCCACTATCCTCAAGTATACTAGTAATACAAAGCAAAGAAAAGAACAACAATGACCTCTACTACCATACAATTAAAAGAGAAAAAAAAAGAAAAAAATTATTCAAAAGTTCGATTTGTCCCGACGATGGATATCATTAGACGGGTTTCTTGAGGAATTAAAGTCGAAGAAAAAAATTGTCTTTTGTTAGGAGTGTATCAATTCCCCCTTGGTTTTTCTTTGGGCCACAGTTCTTTTCCAAGGGTTTCATTTAAATGGGGTGTAGTTAGTTTTTATTTTGTAGAAAATCGAAACCCGTGGGCTATGGCTGAAATGGACATAGGACATCTTAACTTCGTTATGCCTTGAATATAGCGAGTACATTAGTGTGACACTTAGGCTCAATTGTTGATTCTTGTAAAAGTGTCTTAAATTGTATGTTCTTAATTTGGCTTAAGTTACCTGACTAGAGTATTTTGATGATCCAATATGGAATGAGTCATGTGCCATGTGTGTGTGAGGCTTATTGTATTCTGTGCATTGCATTTGATACCTAGAACTTGTCACGTGTGTTTGCAAAGCAAAATAGTAGTTTTTTTCAGTTTTGGAAGTGATATAGGTGTTTCTTTGTTGAGCCATATATATATTACCCGCCTAATTGTTATGTATCATAGTTAAACCCGTTGAGCCTGTAATCTTGTTTCTTTGTTTGAATTAACCATCTATTATTTGAACCTGTTCACCTCTCATGAGCACTTGAATTGTTATGAACTTTGTAAAGGTTAAAGTGTGGGGTGGTTGGTGGGACTTTTGAGTGGAACTAATGAAGTAAGGAGAAAGGTGCATTGTGTTGAGAAAAATAAAAGCCACTTGAACGAAAAAGAAAGAAATTTTTTTAAAAAAATAGTTGTATTGTTATGAATAATATTCCTTTGATGGCTTTTGATGCAATTGTGCTTAAAGAAGTATGGGATAATATATGTTGATGTGAAGGTGGAGCATTGGTTTGACATAAGTATGGACTTGAATGTTAAAGTATATGTATTAAAGTGCTTCGGGAGGTGTAGTCACTCTTATATCCAAATGTATCCTACCCGACCCGCAGCCTATGTTTCAACCGAATAAAATCCTACTTGATCCTAGACTGAATGAGCTCGATTAGTAGAGTAGCACTACGGGCAAGCCTATAGAGCATCTTTTGTGGCACAAGAATATTGTTTCTGAGAGTGAGTGAATTCTATCTATTTTGAAGTTACTCATTGTTCGTGAATTTTATTGATTGTGGAATGAGTCTCTTTTGTTGTGAGCATGCACTTGATTCACGAAGGAAAGATAATTCTTGATCTCTGCGTTAGAGTAAGTAAGTTAGGAATAATGTGTGGTGCGTGGGAGTCAACTCTCGAGGAGAAGATGTTACACTACTGTGCTCAATCTATGTGAAATATGATGAGTTACGAAAGTCGCTCAGTGAAGTTAGGCCTCTGTCGATTGTGGTTTGATTGCTCGGGGACGTGCAATGGTTTAAGTGTGTGGTATTGATATTAGGCTATAATTATGTAGTTTAGCCACTATTTGCATTCTAACTTGGTTGCACTTTATTGAGGTTTGAGTGTTAAATGATAATAAATTGCTCTAATTGAGAACTTTATGCTTTGCAGGAGCGATTCCGGGCCATGAGGACGTTAAAGAGTGTTTTGGAGCTAATATGGAGCGTTGAAGGCCAATTAAAAGCTTATGGAATAAATTGAGAACCCATTTGAAGATTGAAGGAGGCTAGCGCGCTTAAAAATAAGAACGAAAAAGGCTGCAGAAAATCCTCCAGGTGCGCGGTTGGAGCGCGACCGCGCACTGGGCCGCACATGTCGGGCAGAATCTGGCCAAAGTGTGCGGCCAGATGCGCGGTCACCTCCCCAGGTGCGCGGCCGTGCACGTGCTTCCGAGAAAAATATTCCAAGGCTAATTTTGTAATTTCAGAGGCGACCAACCTTGACATATATGAAGCCCAGCTCACCCAAAAAGAGAGTATCTCTGCTTTTAGAAGAACTTGGGAGGCAAGAACACACAAGGAGCAAGACGAAAAATTCTTCGAGTTTTTCACCTTCTTCTTTTTCTTATTTCCATTGTTGGTTATGACTTTCTATATTGTAATCTTGCATAGCAGCATGAGTATCTAAACCCGTCATCTATGGTTGATGGAACCAATTGTTGGATGAAAACTTGATTATGTTTTGATACAATTGAGCCGTTATTACTCTATAAATTGTTCAACTATGAGTTTCTTGTGATTAATTGAAGGACCATTGATTAATCGTGTCTAGTTATCTAGTGTTGCTTGAGAAAGAACACTTCATTAGATTGTCGTTGAACAGTCCACTTTCGAGTTAGTTAAGAGATTAATTACGTTTAAAAGCAGGATTAGAGATAATGAAGCTTTGGTGTGATATTTATGAGTTGTAAAAATTGTCAACTAGAGTAGTTTGAGAGAATACTTTTAGTAAATTATCATAATTGATCGAGAGATAAGTACGGTAAACAAGAACTCATCATCTTTAGAGAGTGTTATGGCGAGATTATAACTAACGTGTCAGGAATTAATCTGACAACTGGGGAAATCAATAACCCTAGATCCTTTTATCCTTGAATTCAATTTCATTCTTGCTCATTGATAGTTTTTATTGTCATTTTTCCTTAGTTAAATAATTTCTGTTAATTCTCAAATAAAATCTTGAACTCTGAAAATTGTCTGAGCTTATCATTAGCGATACTAAAAGTTGTAGTAAATAGGTTAGTTCTCTGTGGGATTCGACTCCGGACTCTTGAACCGGATTGTTTTTGTAGCGACCGCTTAATCTTTTTTATAAGGCGTAGTTGGGCGTGATCACATCACAACTCCCAAGCCCTCGAATTAGCGATAAAGCATCAGAAGTGTAGTGAAATCCAGTGAGAAATGTCTTAAGACCTTGAGCTAGGAAAACATGTCCCAATGGAACAAGGTGAGATATATGACAGATAACATCTCCTAATACGCAACTGCTCCCAAGGTATTGACATAACATCATCAATAACATGACAGATAACCATGCTTAAAAGCAGGTTATATTTAGGCATTCACATGACCAGCTTAGATTGTAACGTAGAAGTAATGAAAACATCACAAATTACATGCTTTACTATTCTACCAGCAAGTTCTATTCTTCCAGTGGTAAAATGACCTGCTCCCCGAGAAGGTGCTCAATTTTGCAAATGGTTCTATCTTCTTGTATTTGCAGGCGCAAATAAACTGCCAATCCATTTACAATTGAATTAGTAGCCATTCATTTTTCCCGATTTACACATTTATAATCTCACCGACATGCTTTGAAGTGGCAGGTGAATTATAGGATGTAAATCAGTTAGCAACATCGAAGTTATTTATTCATAAAAAAGTAATGCCAATTTATTGACTGATATACGGGCATAGAGGTGTGGATCCATCTAACAAATGTTTATACTCAACCCAGAATCCACATTTTTTCTTTTTGGCCTTTAGCCCGAGTTTTGGACTTCGGTGGTGCGATAATAGTGGCGTCATACCAAGCTGGACTCAGCGCTAACACATTTACTTCCCTGGCGGCTAACACTTGAGAACCAATGCCGAAGGGCTCACGAAATGAATTACTACTCCTATTACGAGGTGATGCCATAGGGTTTTTCCATTTCTACTACTAACTTTTCCTCAACGATCTTCATTTTTTGTTGTGGTGAGGTGAAATGTCCAAGCTTAAACAGTTTCAGAACTAGGGTTTTGTTAAAAATGTTAAGAGAATTGGAGTTTTAATCAGGCGTTGGCTGAAAAACTAAAGCAGCTACTAGCAACTACCACTGTGTAGTTGATTCAAATTTCTTTTGGGATTATTACTTAATGAAATTCAAGGAAATGTAGGAAAAACAAGTTTCTAGTTGTAGTTGGGTCGTGGAAAAACTATCAACAATCGTCAGCTTTATCACTAATGGTTCCATATTCATCCTCGACTTTTCCAAATACAGAGAAATAAATAAACAAAAAAACAAGAAAAAAAGAGAAAGAGAGAAGAGAAACTAACCTTGAATCGGACCATCCTCAAAAGCTTCACGCTTTCACCTGCATCAGCGAGAAGAAGGGAAGGCAGAACGGCAAGGGTTTTCCTTCTGTTTCATTGTAGAGCATTTCTGCTTTTTGGTTTTGACAAAGTTGTAGATAGCTTTTTGAATTTGTTTACTATAGTTTTTAGCAAACATCATTCTTCTAAAGTTTAATTATTGTATTTTATTGGAAATTTTTCCTTGTATAGCAAAGGTATACACCATATTAGAGTCTGGAACTAATTTATTGGGTTTTTGGACAAGTATGACGTTAATAGGTGTAAAAAAAAGAGAGACCAAAATATGTACAACGCGATAATAAATCGCGCTATACATTAACAGTGTTATAGCCGCTAAGGTATAGCGCGATTTATTACCGCGTTATACATGTATAGCGCATGAAATAACCGCGCTATGCTGACACCACTTGACGGAAAGGTATAGCGCATGAAATAACCGCGCTATACCTATATAGCGCATGAAATAATCGTGCTATACATAAAAAATTTCAAGCCATTTCCTTATATAAAGGGGTTAGGATTTTATGAAAATCCATTCAAAAGATATTCTAACTCCCGTTCAAACTTTGTTTCTAGTTAAATTCTCAAGCATTTTTTCATAATGTCTGAAGAGCGAAGAATAAGAGTTTCATTATATTGGGGGGTGAGGTTGTGATGGAGAATAACTCTATGAGGTACAATTTATCTCCACATTGTCATGTTAAACTGCCACTTACAATGGAGTACGATACATTGGTATCGTTGTTATGCAAAAAAAAGAGTGTGAGAAAACGTTCGGTGAAACTTAAAGTAACCGGAAGATATTCGTATTCTGTCACTTCGCAAGGGGTTGCTTTTTACTCGGAGTTTAACATCGACGATGATGAAACTTTGAGGGATTTTCTGAGGACTCCGAATGAATACCGGGAATTTCTTGTAATCAAAATGTTGGATATGTACGTCAAGGTCGAAGACGTTCCCAACAATGAGGTTGCGCATAGTAGAGATAACCCCCAGTCAACGGGTGGCTATTCTGGAGCAGTTTTTACCGGACAGGTTCCGGATGAAAGAGTTTGTCTTGATTTAAACTTATCACCGCCGGCGAATGAGCAGCGAGGAAATAATTTCTCTCCTGCTTTACATAATTCACAAGTTGAGTGGTAAACTTCAAGTTTCCTTTGTGTTACGATGTATATTTTTGTTGTATTTAATATGTATTAACGCTCTTATATTCCACAGAGGCTCCCGGCCGGATATGAATTTTACAAGTTATGAACCCACACATAGTTGGAATATGCCTAGTTTTGGTGTGTTAGATCATGGTGGTCCATCCGGGAGTCATCACCTACATGAAAACGTCCATCATGGAATTTCATCACATTACGACTTGTAAGTGAAGTGATACAGCTGTATGGAAAGTATTTATTAATTTCAGTAGCTTATTATTTTGTTGGTTGTACAGTGAAAACGAGCAAGTTGAACCACATGTCCTCACTCAATTTCCCGAAGACGACGTATTAAATCGAGATCTGGCAGATGCACAGAGTGAGGAAGAGAACAGTGATTACGACAACAGTGTCGAGGAATCTGGAGACGAGACACCCTTCCCTCGTGAGGATGGTGATGATGAGGATGAGAATGAAGGACCTGATTTGACGAGGGAGTATGCTCCCCCCCTACTAGACGAAGAGTATACGAGTCCTGAGTGCCATTTCATTCAAGGGAGATTCCTTACGTCGTAACTTGCCAAGCATGCTGGATGTGGAAGATCTCAGGGATTTTGATAAAATTCGGACAGCAATATGGGATGAGTCTAGACCAACGGTGCTGGCAAAGGGCATGTTTTTTCCTGATAAAGCGCACGTAAGCAGGGCTTGTAAAATGAACAACGTAAAAGAGTGTCGTGAGATGCAGGTATGTGAGTCAAGTCCGGATATATATAAGGTTGTTTGTCGCAGGTGGTTTTGTCCATGTCATTGGATGTTGCGTGCGAGCAAGAAGAAGACAGGTCTGTGGAAAGTGGGTAAATACACTCCCACCCACACATGTGAAATGGACACATTCAACGGGAATCACTTCAACTTGGATATTGACTTGATTTCTCTTGTCCTTATTACACACCTTGAAGCGTTCATAAGGTATAAAATCAAAGAGTGCATTACCACAATCCATCAGGAATATGACCATACCATTACCAAAAGAAAGGAATATCTCGGTCGCAAACGAGCGTTTGAAATTGTCTATGATAACTGGGATAAGTCATTTGCAGCTTTACCCAAGTACATGACCGCGTTGCAGCACTTTAACCCCGGGACGGTTGTTGAATGGAAGCTTGAGCGGAGTCCGAGAAAACCAGAATATATATTTAATTACGTGTTTTGGGCGTTTAAACCAGCAATTGATGGTTTTTTTGCATTGTCGGCCTGTAATATCCATAGACGACACTCATGTCTATGGCAATTACGATATCAAGTTGTTGATAGTCGTTGCAGTAGATGCTAATAGACATATATTTCCTCTAGCTTTTGTTGTTTGTGCCAATGAAAGCCAAGAGACATGGACATTGTTTTTGAACCATTTGAAAGAGCACGTTGTCAAACAGCATTCCGGTATTTGTCTAATATCTGATCGGCACGGTGGTATCTTAAGTTATGTGGAGAACTTGCATGCATGGCAAGAACCTTATGCCTACCACCATTATTGTGTGAGGCACTTTAAGGCCAAGTTCCAAAAGGCATATACCAACAAGGATCTGCATGATTTGATGTGGATGGCAGCAATAGACCACCAACAGCATATATTTCGGAGGCACATGGAATCTATCAGGCAAGAAGACGAGGCAGCCTATCGTTGGTTAATGCGACATCACCCTGAAAAGTGGACTTTGCATGCGGATGGTGGCAGACGATGAGGAATTCTGACTACTAATGTGTCGGAGTCTTTCAACGGGTTATTGAAGTCGGCAAGAGGATTGCCTGTCACTGCCATGGTGCGGATGTCGTTAAAGCAGATGGCAGAAAGGTTTGTTGAAAGGTCTGCAGCTACAACGTCATTGATGGAAAAGGGTGTTAAATTTATGCCAATGCCGATGAAGAGATTTGAGAAATACAGGCGTCGAGCACATTGGCATTCATTTTTGCAGTATGATAACGAAAGAAATGTTTTTAAAGTTCGCATTGTTATCCATCAAAATCGGGGAAATAATGTACATACTGTAAATGAATCTACAAGGTTATGCTCTTGTGGGAAATGGTCCATCTACCACATGCCTTGCTCACATGCCATCAAGTGCTTTCAACGTGTTGGTTTAGGTATAACCAACTACGTTGATCAACAATATAGTGTTGCCAAGTACCTAAACACCTATAGTGGGCAGATGCAGCCAGTGGGTGCTGAGCATTATTGGCCGCCGGAACCATTTAAAATGGTGTGTAACAAGTCCTATTTGCTTCGAATACAGGTGCAGAAGAGAACGTGTATACAGAACCAAATGGATGTTAGTGATACAGTTTATGCGCGCAAATGTGGTATATGCTCACAAACAGGACACGACTGTCGAAAATGTCCTTCGGCTGGTTCGGGTGGCAATAGTAATCAAGCTCGTGGTGGGTGTTCTTCTAGTGTACCCAAATATCAATAAGTTTATATTGTAATAATTAGTTATTTTGTTTATGTTGCAAGATTTATAAAATAAAATTATGTTTGTTAATTATGAGTTGAACTCTTCCATTTCAGTTTTTAAAAGTTGTTTCGTACCCGTCAGAATCTTTAACACGCAAAGAATAGGGCGGTTATATACTACGTTATGTGTATATATATTGCGGTTAAATATTATGTTATGTGTGTTGTCTTGTCGAATTGAAAAAGCTGCCCAACTGACAAAAAGTTATTTCATACCTATCAGAATCTTTAACACGCAAAGCATATCGCGGTTATATACTACGTTATGTGCATATATAGCACGGTTAAATACTACGTTATGTTTTTTTCCTTGACTATAAATAACGGGCTCATTCTGCGCTCAACAATAACTAATAGCAAATCTTTCAAGAAAATCAAGGTTTTTTAAACGCTGTCACAAATGGTTGAACATCCTTATGTACCAAGGTGCGAGTGCGGCAAAAAATGCATGATGAATAGTTGTTGGGATAATGGTGAAGCTGGACGCCGCTATTGGCACTGTATGAACAAGTTTTATAAGGTTCCCGACGAACCTATTTGCAATTTTGAGGTATGGATTGATGAACCTTGTTATCAGGAATGCTACAAAGAATGTTTGTAGTATCTTCATAATTTGTGTTTAAAACAGTGGGAACGTGAAAGACAACATAAACGAGAAATTGAGGAGGTGGAGGCGAAACTAAAAGAGGTGGAAGAAGAAAAAAATAGGCTGGAAGAACAATGTAAGTGCTTGGAGCAAAGAATATTGGACGACAGGGACTAAACATTGACATGTATGTGCTTAGTGTACTACTTTATTTTTATTTTTCCCTTGTCATGTATTTTCATTAGTTGTACTGAATTTTAATTATGTTAAGTTTTAATGTTTGTGTTTGTGTTGTAGTATTAAACTAAATAATGAACGGGGTATTATACAAGTAATGCGCATATTAAATAAACATAAAAATTATTGTTATTATTTACATCAAATATTATTTACATCGAATACAAAAAAAAGGAAAGAAAACCAATGTATCCCGCATCCGGTGTGCTTCAACGCATCCACTGGCCGGAGGCGCATCCCATCCCGCCCGGGTACGCTATCAGGATCATCATCATTAAGTCGCCTCTTTATAGCCGGATGCGCTGCAGGATGATCATCAGTAGAAACCTAGAAAAGATTAGTCAGCTCGGTATAGGAAAATACATATTAAGTCACAAGAATTTAAATTGTCTTACCATGGTCTCATCGGGCTCCAGAATGTAATCATATGTCGCATCCATGTCAACATCGCACGAAGGGGCCTCTGTAACAGGCGGGGATGAAGCCTTAAAAAAGGAAATTAATAAAGTTATGGAAAATAATGGAGAAGAATAAAAATAAATTTAAATTCAATATTAATAAAACCATACTTGCGCCTGTGATGATGAGCCATAACTCAGTCGGCGGCCACTATGCAAATCTCGAGTCGGGCGATCCTCAACAACGGTAGATGGGCCTAGGAAGTATCTACCCCAATCCACTCTAGCAAGGTCCGTGCCTGTGATCAATAATGGACCTGATGGGGTCACCTGCGAAGTCCCTGGAGTGAGATGCATCCCAAGGCTATATGACGGCATGTCCGTCACATGTAGGCCACCCGACAGATCAGCAACAACATCATCAGCAGGGGCCTCAACGCCCCCTTATTGGGAACCACCCCATCTCCGCCCACCACCTCGTCTGGCACCCCCACCTCTTCGGGCACCACCACCTCGTGTGACACCCCTATCTCGCTGGTATTTCCCTAGCTGCACATAATCAGGCTCGTGTCCCAAGGCTGATCCTCTCGGGCTCACTGCAGTGTCCGGGCAGTCATCTCTACAAATCGCCGGCCGTAATCATGCAGAGTGGCCGCAGAATCGCGGACATGCTCTTGCATATGCAGTCCCATCTGATAGACTGTATGTCGTCCAATAGCCTGCACAAAGTATAAAATTTAAACTACATATATTGCACTAAGTTACAGTTATATAATTAATAATAACATAAAACATACTAGGGCCTCGTGCCGCCCGGTGTATGGAACGTACCGACCGCCAGCCTGATGAATGGGATTCCCGACAAAAAGTCGGCCGGCCGAGCAATAATCTGGTAGGACACCTATCAAGTCGTCGTTGTATGGCGTCCAGATGAACTATCAAATAAGAACATAAAATGTGAGTATGCGCAACACTAAGTTAATCTATACCAAGTAAGTTTAGGTACATATTTACCTGTGCGCCCTCCAGAAGATCCAACACATCTTGCGGAGGGGGAGATTATGATGAGCATCATACTCTCGTGCAATTCTACCGCGGAGAACCCACCTCCTAGCTAGAGGGAGAAACAGAGATGGTACATTCGGAGGTAATGGTGGTAGAGGTGGCTGAAACTGCAGGAACCGCTCCCAGGCCCAAACCTAACACACAAAGTTGACGTAAGGTTTAAGATAAATTCTAACTAGGTAGAATTGGAACTAATGAACATATTATTTGAATATGTTGTCACATGTAGAAGCGGCAGAAAACCACAAACGTCACTCTGGGTGCCCATGCTTGACCGACACATCCGCCTGTACATATAGGCGAGAACAACAACACCCCAGCTGTACATTGGTAAATCATCTAGCAGTTGAAGATGATGACGAAATCGCAGGCTGACTAGGTTCCCCGAAGTGTTCGGCAACAAGACTCCCCCAAATAGAAGAAGCAACAAAAACCTCGTATACCGGTGAATATGTAGCTCGTCCGTATTGCAGGTGATGTCGGGGTGCAGTATCTCCAGGTGCTGTCTAATAGTTGTCAAACTCATCCGACAGGCCCCCGATGATGCAGTCTCGTCCTGTGGCCTAAAACCTGTGAGTTGCTGCAGCATGTCCAAATATGCCCACGCACCATATATCTCATATGTTGAGGCAATGCAACGACCAGTCCATCAACGGGCATGCCATATAAAACCTCCACGTCCTGCAGCGTGATGGTGGCCTCGCCAATGGGCAGGTAAAAAGTGTGCGTCTCAGGTTGCCACCGCTCAATCAATGTCGTGATCAAAGCCAGTCGAGCTGCAGCCGCCCGATCTCAAAAATAGATACCCGTATCCTGCAGGTGCTGGACTACACGGGGATGATCTCTGTCCCTCATAAAATCCCACAGGTCATCCACTCTCCTGGCCCGGAGAGTAAGGGACAGTAACTCTCCCTCCCATACGTGGGCGGACCTATGATCGCCCCGTAGCACTAATAGCTCATCGGAGTAAGGTCCGGGATGTATAGGCGGCACGTCCATGTCGTCAACTGTAAATTAAACAACATTAATAGTATGTTTAATCTGTAAATTAAATAATTAATTTTTAGAGTTATACAATATTTAATTGGACAGTGCATATATATCTATGGGCTCCAGGCTCGATATTTGAGGCCCAGTAGCACCAAACTATCATGAATAATTATGTGTGTCCATTTCAATATTTTTATAATTTTGTGTGTTTGTTTTATAAATTAAATTATTAATTCTTAATTATTTAATTGGACAGAATATATATATCTATGGGTTCCAGGCTCGATATTTGAGGCTCAGTAGCACCAAACTATCATGAGTAATTATGCGTGTCAATTTCAATATTTTTATAATTTTGTGTGTTTGTTTTATAAATTAAATTATTAATTCTTAATTATTTAATTGGACAAAATATATATATATATATATATATATATATATGGGTTCCAAGATAGATATTTGAGGCCCAGTAGCACCAAACTATCATGAATAATTATGTGTGTCAATTTCAATTTTTTTAAAACTTTGTGTATTTATTTTATAAATTAAATTATTAATTCTTAATTATTTAATTGGACAGAATATATATATATCTATGGGTTCCAGGCTCGATATCTGAGTCCCAATAGTACCAAACTATCATGAATAATTATGTGTGTCAATTTCAATATTCTTATAATTTTGTGTGTTTGTTTTATAAATTAAATTATTAATTCTTAATTATTTAACTGGACAAAGTATATACATATGGGTTCCAGGCTCGATATATTGAGGCCCAGTAGCACCAAACTATCATATTATCTTTCATCTATTAGTATAAGATATACTTAAACTACAGAGATTCTACGCTAAAATACTCTACATTTTACTACGCTAAAAAGATCTCTTACTACGCCAATAAATAATCTAAACTAAATATAAATAACAAATACATTTTAATCACATAACATTCACGAAAATACATATAAAACAATAAGGATATTAATTAACATTTTTAGTTTCCAATATAACATACTAGTTTCTCAATACTAGTTTTCAATATAACATACTAGTTTCGCAAACAAAACACAAAACGACATGGAAACACATTCAAGTCAACTAATATGCATTATTATATGAGTTTCGACATAAACTAAATCGGAATACCTCAATTTATGTAAATCCAAAAGTGGAGAAGTTGAAAATTTAAGTCCAAAACGAAGTCACAACGATATAATGCTTTGCTAGGGTGTGAGACCTACGTGCTTGTCTTTTTTTGTGATGGGTGGGACCCACGGTATTTTTTTGGAGGAAAAAAATGAGGGGGGGGGGGGGG
>ML330992.1:42833-97925 GCA_005239505.1 Nicotiana paniculata
TTTTTTGGGGGAAAAAAAAAGGGGGGGGGGGGGGGGATTTTAAAAATGGGGTTTTTGTCGTGTGGTGAAGAAAGGGACTATATAATAACAGGTATAACGCGGTTATTTCATGCGCTATACCATTCCGTCAAGTGGTCTCAGTATAGGGCGGTTATTTCATGCGTTGTACATGTATAACGCGATAATAAACCACTATATATCTTAACGGCTATAACATTGTTAATGTATAGCGCGGTTTATTACCGCATTATACATATTTTGGTCCCTCTTTTTTCTTACACCTAATTAATGCCATACTTGTCCAAAAATCTAATAATTGGGTTCCGCACTCCACCATATTATTCTAAATTAAAATTATTTTAAAATATTTTTTTCTAAAGCTATCTTTTATATTTTATGGCAAAATAAGTATTTATGGTATATACTACCACTGAGGCATGAAATACGCTATTTATGTTTTTCCCCTCTCTTACACAGCTTGACATACCTATTTTTAAGGTAATTGTCATTAATGTATTCATGAATACATGGCGCGAATATATGTGAATACAACTGAACTGCCATGATTTTAGGCGCTTTTTACTGTTGTATTCATTAATACAGCAACGCGAATACATGTGAATACGTGCGTGTACAGCTGAACTGCCCTGATTTTAGGCATTTTTTGTTTTGTATTTATGAATACATGGCGCGAACACATGTACGTACAACTGGACTGCCCTGATTTTAGGTGATTTTTATTGTTGTATTCATGAATACATCAGCGCAAATACATGTGAATACATGCGCGTACAACTGGACTGCCATGATTTTATGGGCTTTTTGTGGTTGTATTCATGAATACATGGACTACCTTAATTTTTAGGTCTTTTTTTGTATTCAGGAATACAGCAGCGCGAATACACTACCGTAACAACTGAATAGTAGTTTTAAGAAGTAATTACGTATATAGTAGCTATAGGAAGTTAATGGGGGAAGTGCACAATTAGCTAGTAATAAGACACGTATTTACTTTTAAGCCACTGTTTAAGATATCCTTAGTTATTAGCCACTGTTTTAATAAACTTTTACCCACCCGGACGAAAATACCTTCTGCTCATAAAGTTCAAGACCAATCATTAACTTATGATCTTGTTACTGTAAGTTCAGGACCAAATGTCTTTAACTTATGAGCTTGTTACTGTAACTTCAGGACTAGCTGCCCTTAATTTATGAGCTTGTAAGTCTAAGTTTAGGACTACCTGTCCTTAACTTTTGAACTTGTAACTCTAAGTTCAGAACTACATGTCCTTAACTTTTGAACTTGGAACTCGAAGTTCAAGACTAGTCCTTAATTTATGCGCTTGTAACTCTAAGTTAAGGACTACATATCCTTAATTTTTGTGCTTGTAACTCTAAGTTAATGACCAAGTATCATTAATTTTTGAACTTCCAACTCTAAGTTCAGGACCAAGTGTCCTTAAATTATGAGTTTGTTACTGTAAGTTCAGGACTAGCTGTCATTATTTATGAGCTTGTAAGTCTAAGTTAAGGACTACATGTCCTTAGTTTTTGAGCTTGTAACTCTAAGTTTAAGACTACCTATCTTTACTTTTGAACTTGTAACTCTAAGTTAAGGACTACATATCCTTATTTTTTGAACTTGAAACTCTAAGTTCAGGACTATTGAATTCAGTATAAATATTTAATACATTTTGTATGTTTACAAAGTTGAATTGATTTTGTAGGATTTGTTGAACATGTTCTTCAAAGATGTATACAAACCAATTCCAAACAAGTACAACTTGGTATTAGCTATGTTGTGGCGTCACCCAGAGAATGTGGAACTTGAGAAGGTGAAAGTTAAAAATCAATACTTATTAAGAGAAGAGTTAAAAATCAGTACTGCATTATTTGTGTTTTATGGGAAAAGGGGATTCATATGTTACCCTTCGTAATTTTGGAATAAAGGATAAGAAAACTTAAGTTGGAGAGAAAGTTGTGCACTATTGTGCGGCGGGGTCAAAGCCATGGAGGTACACTAGCAAGGAAGAGAACATGGACAGAAAAGAGATAGAAGAAAGAGTAACACCGTCTTTTCATATTAATTTTAATACACTAGTAGTTATCCACGCAATTTTTACGAAATTAATAGCCACTAAACAATCCTGATTTTGTAACCATTTTAGATTACTTCGCCTTGAACATGTTCATTTCAATTATTATGAAGTATTTTTACGTTTTTGTACCTCCCATTGAAAGGATCATTATAATTTGGAAATTATAATAAAAAATAAGAAATTTGGAAAAGAGATTTACTAATTTTATTATCTCATCTTAAACTAAAATAATTAACAATTTTATTAGTTAAAAGGTTATTACATTCATAACATCAGCAATTCACCGTACAATAATATATTGAGATTCTTTAATAAATTAAAAAAGGTCAACCAATGAATAAAAAAAGAATATTTTATAAAAATTAATTGTAGTAACGATTTTATCCATATATGCAAACAGAAAAGAAGATGTAAGTAGATCAATATTTCATATGTATTTAGAGTTTCAAGCTTTTTATAATAGTATAAATAGATAGATAGATTCATGTACATTTTATAGTCATGGATAAAAATACTATAAGGTATGGTTATTAATATTAAACAAAGATCTGATATGATATGAAAATAAAGATCATTTCAATCCTTTTTAGATGTTAAAATAACGTAGCATTTGACTTGTGACTTTAAAAGTTTTTTCTCCTATTTCCTTTTTATTCTTGAATACTTTTTTTTTTACTTCGATATGCTATAAATTACTGTTTCCTCGATGCAGTTATAGTCATGAATAAAATTCATTTTTTTCCCTCAATAACTTGGCCAAACAATTTATTTTTCAAAAATAAACACTACTAATTTTCAGAAGCTTGCCCAATATTATGTACTGTGTTATATGACCTCATAGTACTTTTCCTAAGTAAAGATGTTCAACGAAAAAAAACAAAATTAAAAGACTCATTTGTCATGTTTCTTCAAAATAAAATGTTAACATCCAGATAAGGAAATAGTACGTAATTCTATAAGCAAAATACGCAATAAATTATTGTCTACTATGCTCTTACCGGGAAATCTAAAATGGAAAAAACTTTGGTAAATGAAAAATAGCACAATGCATATTTACTTTGTCTGAATCTTTTGAGTTTTTGCAATCTACTTTTCTAAGTCAAATGTTCAAAACTTACTGTAGTATTTTTGGTGAGCAGATCAACAAAAACCGGAGTTTGTTCATACTTATGTTGTACAGAGCATTGTTCAGCAGAAGGTTTGCTTCAGTGAAGCTGATGCCCCTTCAAAGTCAAGTTGAACACGACGTATTTCGTCAGAAATGGCAGTCTCTTTAGATCTCAATAAAATGATCTCTTGATCCTTCGTCTCCATCGTGTTCTTGGCAAACATAAGTTCTTTCTCCAGCTCATTTACCTTCATAGCAATCTTGCTGATCTCTTTCTCAGCTTCTGCTCTCTCAAGAATGCAGTCTCTGATTCTGCCCTTTATTTCATCCAATTTGTTTTCGAATTGAATTTGCCTATCGCTGTTCAATAGTAGATCGTCCAATGGACATTTAATCTGCATAACATCAAATCCACACTCCTCCAAGTCCTCGAGAGATGTCAGAATGTCATTGATGACCATTGAATTTTTAAGATCAGCAATGGTTAATTTTGATATCTTATCGCCAAGGAAGGCGTACTTTAGCATCTTTTGCAAAGCTAGCTCTTCTCGTTTCTCTTCCTCATGTTCTGCTAAAGGTGAGAAATGTGGATTTTGTGGAATTTTTGTAAATATTTCCATAGATTCAAGTGATCTCCAAACAGTGGAATTCTTCTGAAATGGCAGTGCCGGACTCCGCTCAGTGATGGAACTAAGAGCAGCATCTGGCCATTCATTAAATTGCCGAGAACCGGTTCCAGTACATGGCTGGACTGCTGTAGGAGAAGCTCCTGCAAATGCTGACTGATTAACCATGCAACTACCGGGGTAAAAGAATAAAGTGGTTTTGATGTAAAACAACAATAGAAAACTGCAAGATATCAGAAATGAAAGGCACAAACACCAGAGTTGGGCAATTTTTAGTAGGAACTATGCAAATTTTTCGCTCTAACCAAACAGTTCAGTCTCCTATGGGGGAAGGAGGAAGGAGGAGCTCCATTGATTGTTGCATGTGAATATGAACATTGGAGTTGTCAATTCTAAAGCTCAGGAGGCTGGTTCAACTACAAATTTGACTGGTAGTGGTTATCTTCCATCTAATGCTTAAAATTAGGAAACCCAGTTATAGTTTTTCAAGGAATATACTAAAATGATAGTAGAAAATGTTGCTAACTAATCAGGAGGAATAAAATCAAAAAATTTCATATTCTTTTTCATTCTTCATTTCTGAACTATTATGAAGGTCGAGCTTCTATCAAACTATAAAGTTCAATTAAGCTCAAATTCATAAAACCCATCAATAACCTACTCAAATCACAAACGCCTTGATATTCGGCTTGACTATGCTCAGCTGCAGCCCTTGTCTTGGAATTAGAAATTAACAACAAAAAAAAAAAAAAAAAAAAAAAAAAAAAACCAGTATACTCCCACCACCAGGTGGGGTCTGGGAAGGGTAGTCTGCAAGCAGACCTTACCCCTACCTAACATGTAGAGAGGCTGTTTCTAATAGACCCTCGGCTCAGGAAGGGTAATAAGAAGAAGTGGATAGCAAGAAAGGAAGAAAGAGGGAAGAGAAAAGAAAAAGGGAGAGATAAAGGATAAGTAGTACCAAATACTAGCAACAAGGGATACAATACCTGAGGCGAACAAAATCACATAACGTAATAAAAATCTAAGAATATGAAGGGACATGCGTGCTACTAAGACTATCGGTGAGCAACTAAAAACTACCCACTAACCTTCTACCTTAATCCTCGACCTCCACACCCTCCTATCAAGGGTCATGTCCTCACTAAGCTGAAACAATGTCATGTCCTGTCTAATCACCTCTCCCCGGTACTTCTTAGGCTTACCTCGACCTCTTCTCAAAGGACAGCAAATTTTAGATACCTCACTTTCTCTTATTTTAACAGTGTCAAACAACGTAGGAAGCTTGGAGTTCTTCATACTTCCGGAACAAAAGAGGTCTAATTAAACTTTCTAATTCAACAAGCAGGAAAATTTAACATTAGAATACTATTTTTTTGAGATCCATAAACTTTGAAAAAGAAAACAGATAACCTGCAGCTCTTGTTGTTAGTTGCAGTTAGATATTGAGGATGCCCAATTTTAGAAACTCCTCTCTAATATTTAAATAGTACTATCAAGTAATGCAGGAAAGCTGGAGGTCATACTAAAACTCTTGCTACAAGGGAGGTCTGACTAAACTTTCTAACTAAAGATTAATTTAACATTAGACACAATTTCTTTGAGAACCATAAATTTCGAAACAAGATGCCTAACACGTAGGAATTACTAAACAGTGTTAAGATGAGCACTTGCAAACATGAATCCTGAAGAAAGTAGATATACTGCATTAATTTGAATTGAGAAAGCACGTTTTACCTGCAGAAATACTTATCTCATCGGTTGAAGTCAGCTTAATTTGATTTATTGCATTTTGTTCGTTAACCGTGTCATGGAGAGTGCTCCCAGGTACTTGTGTCTCCACACCTGTCATCGAGTAGAACATTTTACAATGACGCAATGAACCAAAAAAAAAGAGAGTACCAAATCAGTTACCTTGTAGCACTGTCAATGATCCATGGTCAGACAGATTCTTAGTACTTTCTTTGCTGCTCTCCTGAATGAGAAAGAACAGAAGACAGCACCATAATCAATCAGAAATAAACAAAAAAGTGTATCTATGGAGAAAAGAAACGGAACTCAAACATATGGAATACATATTTCTATCAGATACATATCATCAAAATCTTTATTTTGACCCATACTGTACGTAAAATCTATGCATCGCCATGCATTATTCTGGTACTATGTATCATATCCAAATGCTGATGATAGATTCTAAGTACTTAAAGATTTGATGCAGATGAATGAGCACCATAATAATATGTTACCTCAACCGTCTGAACTTTTGGATCACTTATCTCCCCATCCTTATCGCCAGTGCGCTTGAGAGAATGGACACCAGGATTTTTAGCCGCTAGGATTCCCACATCCACAGTCCCAACATCTTCTTCGTTCAGCTCTCTGTCGACAATCTTTTCAACATCTCCTTGTTTACTGCAGTCTGCACCCACAGTTTAGTTGAGTTCTTCACAAGTAATGATGAGTACCAACTACCAACTAGGAAGAGGAAAATTTACAGTCACTTACCAATATCGGTAGAATGTACGATCCCAGCTGGTGAGCAATCTACATTTTCTTCCATGGCATGACTTGATTGATTATTTACTGAACCAACTTTTCTTGCTCTCCTAGTCTGCAAAGTTAACTCAAATTACCAAAACACTCAAGCTCTAGAGAATTATTTCTCCTTTTCTCCAACTATGATACATTTGGTATGTAAATCAACAGCCGTCATCTTAACACAGCTGAAAACAATCATATGTTAACCCTGCTGAATAGGTTTATCTTGAGAATCAGATAATCTGAATATTCTAAGTTGATGATTATACAAGACATATTAGAAACCAGTTAAGTTAATTTTAACATAGATCAAATCTTACAGCTTACTATCAAAGTACATTGAAGAAGCAAAATTAGTTCAAGTCGCAAGATATCAGGACAAGAGGAAGTAAAATTAATTAGATTTCGGCTGGTCAAACGGTAGTAAAAGTGTCATTCTTTTTCACAGTTGACAAACTGAAACAAAAGATTGACAATAATCCAATTTTTTTGAATATTTCCCACATGTTACCAATAATTTTCCTGCTTGTCCAAAGAATCAGGAAAAATTACACTCTACCAGTTATTGTGGAACAGTCCTAGAAAGCAAAGGAGCATAGCATATAACACGCAAATCAATTATGATTATAAGTCCTTCCATCCTTGTCAACTAAGAGAGGATCACTCTATCATCTCTTGCACTCAAATTGTACCTTAGATAAATGATAAAAGACCTATAGAAGTCCAAACAGGATAGAGCAAAAAAAAAAAGGCAAATGAGTTATCATGCAAAATATGAGAAGAATGACACATGAGCTAAGAAGAAAATGGTAGAAGTCCCTTACGAGTACCTTCCAAGAGACCAAAGGCCCGGGAAAATGTTGATTCCCCAATGCTTCCACAACAATTTTTTTGGTTTTTAACTTCTTCAAAGGCTGTACTACATCACTTCTAGATTCAGAAATCTCCAGATTCTTTTTAGCATCTGATATCCCGTTGTTGGTCTGATCCTTTGCAGCAGTTGCACTTCCATCTTGAAGAGCCGTCTGATATCATCGGCATAAAAGCAAGTAATTTTGTTACTTAATGATGTACTATCCTGAAAGAAACGACTCTAGTCACTAGCTGTGAATAATCAAATGTAGCATCACAACTCCAAGCCCTCGAATCAACTATAAAGCATCAGAAGTATAGTGAAATCCAGTGAGAGATATCTTTAAGACCTTGTGCAGGAAAACATTTCCCAATGAGAACAAGGTGATATGTATGAAGCGAGAACTCAGAAAAAAGACATCGAGCACAAATTTGATAGCCATATCATGGTATCTCCAACAGACAACTGCCCCCAAGGTTTGGACGTAACATCATTATTAAGACGATAAATAACTATGGAACTTAAAACCAGGTTACGTATCATGTGACCAACTTAGATCGTATCATAGAAGTCACGAGAACTTCACAAATCACACGCTCCACCATTTTACTAGCAAGTGCTATTCTTCTAGTGAACAAAATGACCTGCTCCCCTTGAAGGAGTCCAAGCAGGTGCCCATAAACTTCCACTTGATTTATAATTGAATTAGTAGCCATTCATGTATCCTGGTTAACATATTTATACTTGCACCAACATGCTCAGAAATAGCCGTTCAATTATAGAAGGTGTAGATCATACTTTAGCAATGTAGAAGCTAGTTTTTCATAAAATAGTACTGACACATTATTTCCTCTGACGTTGTTGATGTTCCGAGAAGACTTGCGCTTCATTTACCTTAAGTAATCCACTTCAGTAACAACCATATTGTATAAGACTCGTTGCGGTTCACGCTATCTTTCTCCAAGTAGTTCAAAGCAGTAAAAGTTTGCAAATATAGCAACACATAAAGAAGCACTACTTCTTCTGGTGTACTTGCATCATTTATTCCAATTTTAGAGCAATAAAATTTTGCAACTATTTTAGAACTACAAAAAAAGGGTATCTTTGCATAATTAATGTGACAAGTAACCAAAGTCAGTAAGTTTAACTAATCAAACTGATAAATATTCTTAATAAACTCGGATTCCCTATATTTCTTGCATGTATAAGTGTCATTAATTAAATTGTTTCTAAATACAGATAAAGTAACATTTTAAAAAGGAAAGTGCATCGCATAAACCGGGTGGAAAGGGAGTACATTTTGGTGTGGCGTGACGGCCCGTTTCCAATTTCCATCAACCCAATCAAGATGGAACCTCAAGTCACGCTGAGAAAACTCGAGCTCCTCATCCGGATCCTTGAAAGCGACCTGGAACTTGCAACCTATACTACCAGTACCAGTACCAACAACACGAACAACAACTCCAGTCCACCACCCTGCAAGATGAAATGCATCAACAACGTCGGTCACTCGAAAACACAGGCGCTCATCCTCCATCCAAGTCGGCGGGGCAGGCCGTAAAATGGACCGTTTTCTAATGTACTCACGTAAAGGTGTAGACCCATCTTTATCATCCAATAAATGCTTATACTCAACCCAATAACCCCATATTTTTCTTTTGCTTTTATTAGACGAATCACTATTGTTCGAAGCCGGAGTTATGGACTTTGGTGGTGCGATTACAGTGGCTTCGTACCAAGCTCCACTGTACCCTTTTTCTTCTGTGCTGACTTCGACTTCAGAACCAATGCTGAAGAAGGGTTCAACAAATGAATTATTAGTAGGTGATGATACATCGTTTTCCATTTTTACTACTTTTTCCTCAATTATCGGCATAGTTGCCGTGGTGAAATGCTATAACAAAGGCTAGGGTTTAGTGAATTGTGAGGAGAATTGAAGTTTTTAGGTATTGGCATGGAATTGAGCTGCTATTAACGCTAGCTCTAGGTATTTGATTCAAATTTCTTTAGCGGAAATTCAAGAAAAGGAGAGAACAATGGCGGGAAGTATCCAGAGAGCTTTTAACCCGAGAGACTCAGCAAGTACCCTCCCTTTTTATCCCTTTCCTCAATTTTTATGAAGAATATAGGTGGAATGGCTGGCACCTATACTTAGTCCCATAATGTCAGTCCCCAACCTTAATAATTTATCAATTAAATACTTACACTCTTTCAAATCGTGTATAATAAATGTTTATGATACGAGATTGCTGTTGCGTATAATACAATCTCCTACGCATAGGACGCTACTTCAAGAAAATTAAATCATGGAGGCTCCAGGTCATATTATTAAACCCCCTCCCCCCAACACAAATTTTTCCCTCATTTTACACTTACCCGCTTAGTTAGGGCGAAGAAAGTATGAACCACTTCTGTCTCCCCTCTCTTCTCTGTCATCGTTGTCGGGATTTTCATTGACCCATGTTGTTGCACCAGCGGATTTAGAAACGGATAAAATGTTTGTCGTTTGAAACCGTGATTGTGAGCCAAATGCCGGTGTTAGCAAATGTGTGGATGAAAACTGGGTTTGCATCGAAGATTTTGATTTTGTTAATGGTGGTTTGGGGGTGAAACTTTAATTGATTCAGCGATGTCGTATTCAGCGAGAGATGCGTACACGTTTTTCAAGGAAGGTACGAGAAATTTGGCTGTATTTTTCGGGTCTACGAAAACTTCGTTTCCTACAGCAATGGATTCTAGGAGGGGTTTTGGGTAATAAGTTAGAATGTTGGACTGAGCCCATGAATCAATGAAAGATTGTTTTTCGGCAGCGTCAGAGAGTTGCTCGTTAGGGAGAGCAACAATACTGAAAATTTGAGCCAGAAAAGGCTGTGAGAACATTGGAATGAGTATCATAAAGCTTGATTTTGTTAACGCCTTGGATTTTGAGGAGCTGAACGACTTGGGCCGGTGAAGGAAAATTATTTGCGATTCGGTCATAGTTGATTCTAATGGATCTGTAATGAGCAACAGAAAGCAAAGAGATAGAGAATAAAGAGAGAGTGGGGTATTTTTTTTTTTTGGGAGGGGAGGGGGGTGGGCTTACAGGAAAAAAAGATGAAATGAGGTAATTTTTTTTTTTTAGGAGGGGGAGATGGGCTTACATGAAAAAGAGATGAAATGAGGTGGGTACGGGGAAGAACAAATTACTTATTTGGATCCACCCATTTGCTTTTTTTTTACTTATTTTATTTTTCTTTCTTATTTTAATGATCTTATTTTAATTAGTTCTGGTTCAAAATGTTCATATTCACGCTTATTATCCGCATGAATTACACTCACTTTGTCCATCTCAACCATTATTTTGTTACATGTGCTTGGTCAATGGTTAGAAGGGTTTAAATAATAGGTTTTGATCAAGTTAAAGTGCCTGAATGAAAACAAGTAAAGCAGGAAGGCCGACATAACAAAGTGACACAAGTATAAGTGTCATTTAGGCTACTTTGCCAAGAATATATTCTGTTTAATTTCACAGATGTTGCTAAAAAAGACTAGGAGAAATTTAGCAAAACTTCCTCCTCCTTTCGCACATGATTTTTGATGAAAAATACTTGGTCGTACAGTAAATCTTAGATATGCATTAGGGGTTATTGGGGAAAAAATAAATACTAACGAAAATGAGATAAGTATTTTTGGATGAAAAAAATATGGTCGGGATGCTTTTAATTTGTTTCACCAAGGTGTCAATGGTTCGATTTGGCCGATTAGTTTATAAAATTTATACCACATCAATTTTTGATTATTTTATTATTGACAACCAAAATTAGATATTTCAAAACCGTCCCAATCATGTTGGTTTCTCTTCGGTATCGTTACGATTCAGTAAATTTTCGGTAATTTTTTTAAATTTCATGTAAAAATCACTAGTAAAATAAGAATGCAATAACATACGTACTTTTATAAGACTTAGCAAAATTCTGTACACATTTTTACAGTTTAAAAGGTGATGAATAAAGAAAATATGAAAGTTTGCTAAAGTATAGATCCATCAATTATTCTACATCAGCACAAAAGAAACTAAACAAATACAATAAATACATAAATCACACGAGTTGAAAGATATTAACCAAGCTAGGATTCAAGAATAAAGTCTACGGAAGATCAAAAATTCAAAAAGATAAATCTAAAGCATACAAAACGAAACATATTTGTTTACCCTAAAATCTGAGTAATAATTAAACTTATAAGGTTTTAAAGATATGTGATTTAGTCCAATACTAATTGAAGAATAATAAGATAAATATATGAGTTAAGTGAGCTGGATAGACCAAACCAACGTATCAACATGCCTCGACCTCGTGCCAAGATAACCTCGAGATGGACTCAGATGAACATTAAAGTAAGTAAGGAGAATATTATAAAACTAAAGAACAATTCTGATGAACACAAAAGTAATAATGTATATTCTTTGTCAATGATTGATGATGTTTACAAATGAATAGGCTCCCCTTTATATAATGGGGGAGTCCGAAATAAGGTACATTCCTATTTCTGGAAATGAATCTAATTTGTACAACAGTCTAACAACCTTGTACTAATTCGTACAAATATGTTCCGGAATTTATGCCTTGAGCTTTGTGCAATTGCGGGAATCTCGCCAATTCTGTTCTAAACCCATAACGACACTATTTCGAGGTAAGCCATACTCGGTCCTAGTATCATGTGCTTCGTTCCTCGAGCCTTGTACTCCATCGTCGGGTTCGAGCTCGATCTATTGATCTCGGTTGACCTAGTTCAAACTCGGGCTCGGGTGGCTCCTCGACCTCACGAAATCAGGCTTACCTGGTTTCAACCGTATACAGATAGTCCCCGCGTTTCTTAGAATAAAATGATAAGAAACAATCTGAATCTCAAATTTCCGAAGTCCCAAATAATGACATCATCCTTGTGACGTTTTCGCACCCCCTCTTTCCTTGCGGAGATCGGGTTTATGACATTCGATTGGGACAACTCTTTCCTTTGGGAAAGGGGTTTGTATTTTTGAGAGTCTCCACCTAACGATTTTTAAAGGTGCGTTAGGACACCAAAGGGGTTCATTTACAACTACGTTGCTAACCTGAGATAGGGTAAGAGCTTGAAATTATCCTAAGGGGAAGGTGTTAGGCACCCCTCAGGATCCACAAGTGTGGTTCCCGGCCAAACAGCTTTTGTGAATTTGTACAACTGAGCAAACAAACAAATAAAGGCTCACATAAGAGGGGATTTGAGTCTTAAACATGCAGATGTTTGAAAGAAATAGTAAAAAAGGTTAGATTTTGAAAGGATTACAATCTAAACATATAAAGGGTATCCTAGGTTTATGATAATATTGATCACATCAGTATAATACCCGGTAATCACTCCCCAAAAGAGGGGCTACACGTGGTATTAGCGCACCGGTCATCATATCTATATTCTACCCTTCCCCACCTTGTGAAGGTAATTAAAGCGCGTGTTGGTCACAGACTCTATTGCGTGTTGTTACCCGTCCCTTCCTATTAACCCCGGAGGAACTTAGGACTTCTATCCTATAAGGGATGTTCTAGGCAGACCCTCAGGATTGAAGGAAAAACACTAAGGCGACAGATAAGAACATGTACGACCGCAATTAGGGGGGAACACAGAAAAGCAGAAAAAAGGAACAAGTATACCTTCACAAGTAATGCAAATAGGCAGCACGACTCATACACAGTTAAGGTCTTTTGATTCAGATCCTAAAACATGGTATCTAAATGATAATAACAAAGACAAATTTATTGTGTAACTCAGAGAGGAAGTCTTAACCAATTTTATTTACTGATTTTATCTTGTTGATAATTAAGTAGCATACATAAATAGACATATTTCCAGTTTTAACAACTTTGATTACCTAAGGCTCGCCTAGGCGTATGACAAATGCTCAGTAATTACCCAGATTATTAAAGTAACTATTTGAGTTGTTTTGCCTAAACATGATGTACTAAGGTGTGGCATCAAATGCAGAATTATCACTAATTGTTTAGGGACATGGTAAACGGTTTTAGGTCCTTTTTCATGCATTGGTAATTAGGCGGGGAATGAGTCATAAAACATGATATATAGTGCACAGATAGGGATGCATAATGATGCATATACAGAATCCTAAGCAGGATTTCTAAATGCACAATAATTACAACATTAAGCATGATTTAGAAAGATGCAAGAGTGGCAGTTTATTTTAGTGTTGTTTACCCTAAACAGGATCTCTAAGTATACATGGAAGCATAGAGCATGATTGCAACGTACTCGTTATTAACACATTTTAACGCAGGATTCTCTAAGTGATATGATAGTGAGATGGACATGTTGAAAACGATAAGTATAAATCCTATGGAACATGATCTCTAATGTATGAAATGAGTCCTAACCATTATCTCTATTGCGCAAGTAGGAATATAAACCTAATAACATGTTATCTACCCTTTTAATAGCTAAAGCATACATAGTCACCCTTTCCCTTTCCACTATCCATCCCCAGAGTAGTTTACAAGTAGTTATTACAGGTCATTTGCATAAGTTACATAACTGAAATAAGAAGAAAGAATATGTTATGCTATAGGGAGCCTACTGATAGGCCCAAAATCCCCAGAATGCCTCGAATGCCATTAGTTCACAGCCTTTCACATAATCCAGGTGCGTAAGAGTTCCCTAAGGATCTCAAATGATCCCGGGCAGTGCTCACACCCAGATTTCATAGCCAAGATAGAGTAAGTGCAGTGTGGAAAGGCCAGTTCTTGTGTGTCAAAGTTCAGAGGAAGCTCAAGGGTCCCAAGGCAATGCTCACACAAGAGGGGCAGAACCTAGTGTCTAAGAGTATAGTGGAAGTGCTTGACATAGTTTTGAAACGGTTTGAAAATGAGTAGTTTGAAATAAGTTTTGGAGAACTGTAGATTTTGCTTTTAGTGAAAAATAGTTTGAAAGGGAAGAAGTTAAGACAATCAACAACTCAGAACCATATTAGCATGCATAGTGCAAGGAAGCAGTCACAAATAGGGAAGGGAAAAATTGGGGACAAGTAGTTCATATGTGAAAGCATATCTGCACACAGGTTAACACCAGGGAATTACTACAGAACTTAAATAGTCATAGCAATAGTCTATCACAAAGGGTTCATGTCAGGAGCTTAACAACGTTAGATTAAGGGTGCTAAACAAAGTTACACATTAGGTCCAGGGGAAGGGTTCAAGATTACATAGTAACTAGGGGTCATGAGTACATGCTTATAGTGTTAGGAATCAGGGGTAAGGCAGAATTGTAGTGGAAACATGTAAGAGAGAGAGAAATAAACATGCTAAACTAAGGGGGGAAATCACATATACAGAACAGGCATGCTAATTGGAAGGTAAACAGCATAACCACAAGTAGAAACATAAGAGACACAAAAGGAATCGTAATACAAACAGAAACATATTGTTTTGGATGCTGTAAACTTAAACTTAAAACATACCAGTCGAATGAAAGAATGAGTGCAAAGTGGAAAGCAATAAAGTGAAGAGAAGTAGATCAGTAGTGTGTAGAGCAATATAACAGTAGAGCAATAGAACAGTAGAGCACTAGTGTGTGTATAAGAGAGTTTAGAACAATGTATTGTTCGTGTCTTGCTAATGAAAGAACAGAGGTATATATAGTTTTGAAAATAGGCAGAGACTATGGTAACAAGTACTAGTTTAGCATAATTATGGAAATAATACTCAATCAGTATCAATTAGGGACCTGGACTCTCTTTAATTAGATAGTCAAGTTCAAACGGGACAATCATAGTTAAATAAGGGGAAGACATCAATTATAAACTGATTTCACCACAATAAGAGTAGTAAAAGCATGTGGCATGTAACAAAGACCAAGTACAAAATACTTCAAGTAAGGAAACTATATACTGAGTGTGTTTATAGAGTAAAAATATAAATTAGTTCTGGATATTAGTCAAAGAATCACGGATGGGACTAAAATCACGAGGAATCAATACTAATTGAGGAAGGTATACAACACAAATAAGGAAACAATTCGAAGTCAGTACAGAATTACAAGGGACATACACAAAATCATAGATTCAAAGAAAAATGTCACAACTTTACGAAGAGATGCACAAAATCAATAGAGTATTAGGTAAACAATCGCTAATCGAATAGTCAGACTTACTAAGCAACAAATAGCACAAAAATTAGAGAACCCCTAAGTAAGACATCATAGAAACAGTAGGAGGTTGAAAACCCTAACAAAAAAATTACAGAGAAAATCGAGAAGATCATGCAGATTAGAAAACATAGCAAACAAGATGAACTAAAACCCTAAAATTAGGGTTTCACCAGAATAATTAAGGTAAAAGAGGAGACTCAAGCAAAGCATTTAAAATCATACTGGGAATCATATATTAGTACTAAAAATCAGAAGATAAAGCGTTTTCGAAAGGGGTTAAGAAACCCTAGTTCTTTAAAAATGACAAATCGTTTGAAAAACAAAGGGGTTTTAAAGAGAAAGCAGGTGAAAACTTTAGAATAGACATAAATCTGTCACAGATCTAGGAAGATCGGAAGATCTTAAAGCTAGGATTTCCAGAGAAAAACCCAAAAGAGAAGAAAGCTTAAAATATCACCGGTGTTTGGCTGAAAAATGCAAGAATCTTACTCGAACACCCATAGGAGGCCGGAAAACATGGCATGAGATTGTAGAGGTGAGTGAACCGCCTCTGGTTCACCTAAGATCCTCCATCGGTGACACATGCATGAAAGACAAAGCCATGGGGTTGATGAGAGGTGGAAACTCCATCGTTTCCGGCGGGGGGTGGCTGGAGAAGGAGAGACAGAGCTCAGGGTTGAGCGTCTAAAAGAGAGATATGAGAGAACTTTGAGACGGCTGGGTGAGAAATGAGAGGGGGGAAATGAGACAGGGGAGGGTAGTCACCTAGGTTTAATTAAGAAATGTAGAATCTGAACCGTTGATTTTAATTAATCAACGATTCCGATTGATAGATGCTTGGGTCGGGTAGTTGTAAAGACTGGGCTGGATTATCGGGTCAATTAGTTGGGTTAGGGGTCAGATTTAATTGGGGCTAGAATTTAAATGAAAAAACGGCTAGTTGTTAAATACTCAATTAATTGAAATAATTTATAAAAACAACTGATAATTATAAAAAAAATGAAGCTGATGCTTATAAAATTAAATTAAAATGATTAATCAGTATTTAAAAATATAAATGACTAATTTTTGAGTAAACAATGGCATAAAACATATCATTAGGCTATAATTGTAAAATTATTGCAATTATAGCCAAATAATGCCAATTTGGCTAATTGTGAAATACTTCGATCTTAATAGGACCAAAAATAATGTATTAAGTCAAGAAATGTCTCTGAAATATTTTGTAATGCAACTTATAATTAATTATTAGAAAATAAAAATATTGGATAAATTAAAATAAATTAATAAAAACGTGGGAAATTATAGAAAAATACCAATTGTTATGAAACCTGATTTTGAAGGTGTATATGCAAATTAAAAATAATTTGAGAAAAATTGGGTATCAACAACTGCCCCTATTTACCCGGGAAGGATGAAAGAGTTGTCGGGTAAAGATATGATGACCAATTTTGACCGAGCGAAAACGGTTTGAGGAGATTTAGGCCGCACCATGGTTTCTGAGTTGCCTACATATCCCTGGTTTTACAGGAATCAGGTCGTGTGTAGTTTAGGAGTCATCGGTGAAGTATACTGATGAAGTTTCTTACAAGAACGGACGCAACATTTGGGACTGATTGAATAAGCGGCTTACGGGGTAGTTAGGAGAACTGGAGCGGAATCGCTCCCGCCGGGATGACAGTTTGCTCGCCGAATTACCTGCAAATAAATAATACAAGCATATATTGTGCGTAATTTAAACATGATGCAAATTCCCGTTGGACCATGAATGATGTCTTCGGACGGTTAAGGATGACGTCCTAGGCTATGAATTTCTTGATGCAGGATTCGCAGGCCATGAGGATGGTGCCTCCGAACCATGACGCCTTTGAATAATGATATGCAGAGGTTGAAAGAGATCCTCAGGCCATGGCATGGTGTTCTCGGGCCATGAAAATGGTGCCTCCGAACGATGATGCCTTTGGATGAGTTGGTGATATTTCATCCCATGAAGATGCAATGGTATGATGCTCACAAGACAAAGCTTAGTCTTGCGAATTGAAGGGCAGAACTTAGCCCGTAGAAAAAGCAAAATAAATAGTGCTTGAGATAGCGTTCGAGGAAAAGTAAATTGGAGGCAGATCTTAGCCTCGAAAGGCAGAAAAGTAGCCTTATGCAAGTAGAAGGCAGAATGGTAGCCTTATGCATAGATGCGAATGCAGATGGAGACAACGGTTAGTCTCGGAAGGCACAATCATAGCCTTATGAAAGATGCAATGCAGATGGAGATATCATTTAGTCTCGGAAGGCAGAATGGTAGCCTTAGGCAATGATGTAGATGGAGACAACGTTTAGTCTCGAAAGGCAGAATGGTAACCTTATGCAGCTGGAAGGCAGAATAGTAGCCTTATGCAATGCAGATGGAGGTAGAGCTTAACCTCAGAAGGCACAATAGTAGCCTTATGCAAGAAATAAAATGACAAACGATAGTAGAGTTTCTTAGATGATAGCAGGTTGCGGTAGTGCGATTATTGTGAGCATTGTGACTACGGAACATTATTTCCATGTGCTGATAGCAAATTTCGCCAAGTGTAATGGTTTGAGAATCGTATTTTGAACAATGCCTGTCTTTTGGGTAGATGGTACGTTTCGGAGCTTTTGCAACTTTAGTACCTGCATACAAAGAAAAATCATGAATTCTGTAAGGGGAAGGTTAGTTCGTATTCCCGCTGAATTTTCTTGACTTGTTCGGCTTGATCTGATGATACTGTCTGTATCATTGGGGTAGCATTTGCTAAACAAAGCTGTTTCAAGAACAAACATGCATGATTTTGTAAAAGTGTATAATTTAAAATAATTTTGGATGAACTAATGACTGTGACACGGTTCGAGACATTGCGACCTTTCCTGATACGGAATTTTGAGGGTCCTCCTCAAAATTCTGCCCCAGTTTGATGGATGAATGCTTCTGGTTGTTGCTCGTGCGGTGATTGGCTGATCTTGCTTCAGAATTTTGAGGCTCCTCTTCAAAATTCTTCCCCATTTTCCAATTGCGGGGAAAAATGAAATTTTTATTGAATTGTGACCGAACCCATAGGGCTGCCTACGTATCCCCTCTTAAATGGGAATCAGGTCAGGCGTAGGTCAATTTACATCATCATTGAGAAAGCATAAAATTACACATAGTAGCGGTTGACTGCATCTGAATTGATTTTCTTTGGCCAGACTTCTCCGTCCATTTCTGCGAGTATAAGTGCTCATCATGCCAGTACCCGGTGAACCATATACGGACCCTGCCAGTTGGGAGAGAACTTCCCTTTGGCTTCGTCTTGATGTGGAAAGATTTTCTTTAACACCAGCTGCCCTGGTGTGAACTGTCTCGGCTTGACTTTCTTGTTGAAGGCTTTTGACATTCTGTTCTGATAAAGTTGACAATGACAGACTGCATTCATTCTCTTTCCGTCTATGAGGGATAGTTTCTCATAAGGGCTCTTCACCCATTCTGCATCGCTGAGCTCAACTTCTTGTATAATTCTTAGAGATGGGATCTCAACTTCAGTAGGAATAACAGCCTCAGTACCATAAACTAGCATATAAGGAGTTGCCCATGTGAGGTGCGAACTGTGGTGCGTTATCCCAATAAGGCAAATGATAACTTCTTGTGCCACTACTTGTGCCTTTCTATCATCTTTCTTAGTATCTTCTTGATGTTTTTGTTGGCGGCTTCTACAACTTCATTCATCTGAGGTCTTTAAGCTGTGGAATTCCTGTGTTTGATCTTGAAATCCTCGCACATAGCTTTCATCAAGTCATTGTTGAGATTGGAACCATTATCGGTGATGATTGACTCAGGAATCCCCAATCGACAAACAATACGATCTCGAACAAAGTCTGCCACGACTTTCTTAGTCACTGCTTTGTAGGATGATGCTTCGACCCATTTGGTGAAATAATCGATGGATACCAGAATGAACTTGTGTCCGTTGGAGGCGGCAGGCTCGATTGGTCCAATAACGCCCATTCCCCAGACGGTGAACGTCCATGGTGAGCTTGTTGCGTTGAGCTTGTTTGGAGGTATTTTTATCATATCTGCGTGTATATGACAGCGGTGGCATTTTCGGACATACTGATGCAGTCTGTTTCCATATCCATGCCCCAGGCGTCGAACGACCATGGTGAGCTTGTTGCGTTGAGCTTGTTTGGAGGTACTTTTATCATATATGCGTGTATCTGACAACGGTGGCATTTCCGGACATACTGATGCTGTCCGTTTCCATAGTCATCCAAAAGTAACCAGCTCAGAGTATATTCTTTGCCAGAACAAAACCGTTCATATGTGGACCGCATGTCCCAGCATGAATTTCCTCGTGTAGTTTTGATGCTTCTTTTTGCGTCGACCCACCTTAATAACCCCAAATCGGGATTCCTCCTATACAAGATTCCTCAATTGTGAGAGAAATTGTTGGATAGTCTTCGAAGTGTGCGTTTCTAAATGGGATTCGCAAGCTCTAGGTAATCTCCTTTTGCCAAATACTCCTTGATGTCATGAAACCAAGGATTTCCATATGCTTCCTCTTCTACATGGGCACAATAAGATGGCTGATTATGGATCTTTATGGGAATAGGATCAATGAAATTCTTGTCTGGATGTTAGATCATTGAGGACAAAGTAGACAATGCATCGACGAACTCATTCTGGATTCTGGGAACATGCCGAAATTCCGTCTTTGTGAACCTCTTTCTTAATTCCTGTACGTGGTGCAGATACGGCAGTATCTTAGAGTTCTTGGTAGCACACTCTCCTTGTACCTGATGTACCGGCAAATCTGAGTCACCAATCACTAACAAGCTCCTGGACGTTCATGTCAATGGCCATGTTGAGCCCTAAGATACAGGCTTCATACTCTTTCATATTGTTGGTGCAGGGGAATCTATGTTTGGCAGATACAGGATAATGCTGGCCGGTTTCTGATGTTAGGACTGCTCCAATGCCAATTCCCTTGAAGTTCGTTGCACCATCGAAGAACATTCTCCAACCGTCATAGGATTCTGCAATGTCTTCTCCTATGAATGATACCTCTTCATCAGGAAAATACATTTTCAGAGGTTCGTATTCTCCGTCTACAGGGTTCTCAGCAAGATGGTCTGCCAGTGCTTGTCCCTTGACTGTTTTCTGAGTCACACAGATAATATCGAACTCACTCAGCAAGATTTTCCACTTGGCTAACTTGCTAGTGGGCATGGGCTTCTGAAAGATGTACTTCAATGGATCCATCCTCGACATGAGATACGTTGTGTAGGCACAGAAGTAATGCCTCAGCTTCTGTGCTACCCAAGTCAAAGCACAACAAGTGCGTTCCAATAGAGAATATCTGGCCTCGTACGCTTGCTCATTTCTTCCTGCTTCATCGTGCTGCCCAGAACGCAGTTGAAAGCTCCATCTAACACTGCAGGGTAGAGTAACAGAGGTCTACCTAGCTCAGGCGGTACCAAGACTGGTGGTGTTGACAACTATTCCTTGATTTTGTCGAAAGCCTTTTGACAATCATCGGTCTACTTTGTTGCGGCGTCCTTCTTCAGCATCTTGAAGATCGGCTCACAGATAACTGTAGACTGTGCTATGAATCAGCTGATGTAATTAAGTCTCCCCAAGAAACTCATCACATCTTTCTTTTTCCTTGGCGGTGGTAGTTCTTGAATGTCTTTGACCTTTGATGGATCCAATTCTATCCCTCGACGGCTGACAATGAACCCGAGAAACTTTCCAGCCGGAACCCTGAATGCACACTTTGCGGGGTTCAGCTTCAGATTGTATTTCCGCAACCTTTTGAAGAACTTCCTCAAATCTTCCATGTGGTCAGTGGATCTCCTAGACTTGATAATAAAATCATCCACGTATACCTCGATCTCCTTGTGAATCATATCGTGGAAGATGGTGGTCATAGCCCTCATGTAGGTGGCCCCTGCATTCTTCAGACCTAATGGCATCATCTTGTAACAGTACACTCCCCATGGCGTAATAAAATCCGTTTTCTCAGTACGTCTATTGGAAATTTGTGAGCCATAATAGACGTACTTAGACCAGTCATGTCGTCATACGACCATGCGAATATGTCCTCATACTCCTTTAGAAATTCTGCGTATTCTTTCTTTTCTGACAGCGACAAATGAATGATGATTCGTGTTTCTTTGATGTTTTCTGAATCTCCCAGATTGATGATTTCAGTCTCGTCCAGGTTGGACTTAGGATTGTTCTCAAAATTCTCAACTTCTTTGACAATCTTGTCAGGTATGTCATTCTCTTCTAAATCTACATCTGTTTGATGCGTTGTCTCGTTTCATGTCACAGTCATCAGTTCATCAAGACATGTAATAGTAATGTTGTATAGGTAAAGCAATGAGAGAAAAAGGATAGCAATAAATATTGAATCATAAGGAAAATTCAAAAACGCTTTTGTTAAACTGAAAGATTGTTTTGAACATTGAAGATCTTATTGCAGGAATTAAAATGCGAAAAAGGAAATCATTTTGTAAAGAAAATAGTGAATAATGCTTGTTTTAGACTTGCCACCCCGAGGCTCGTCGGGCTTTGGTTGTCCTGACAGTCCAATTCTTGAGGTACGTCCCTCTGCTCACATCATGTATAGAAGGGCCTTCCTCCCCCTCCTCCTCGAGAATAACACAACAGTCCATATCACTGTCCTCTAGAAACAAGTTCCTCTCTACTGCAAGTGCTTCTTCTTCGTCTGATCCATAAATAACGTCGGTATGTTGGAAGGTTTGCTCCAGATGCGGTATTGGTTGCTCCAAAGGGTAATAGGGACCGTGCCATGATGGCGACCAGTTTTTTAATTCTTCCCAAATGTATTCATATCCCAAACCGAAAGTGGTGTTGTGCTTCTTGAGTTTGATAGGTTTGGAGATCCCTTGAAGGTTCTTGTCGAGCCCTTTACCTGGCTTGTACCCTCGCCAATTCATCATACTAGCGATCTTGCTATCCCACCATTTGTCTTTGTCGATAGTGTTGACCCGTTCAATGTGGTGGTAAGTTTCTCCACCCAATTTCTTTCTTCCTCCAATCATCGGAGCAGTCTGGCGACTATAAATAGGGTTGCTACCGTCACCATGAATAATCACATCTTGGTGGTTCCACTCTAACTTCACTGCCTGATGTAGCGTTGATGCCACGGCCCCAGCAGCATGGATCCAGGGTCGTCCTAATAATAGATTGTAGGACGCTGGCACATCTATCACCTGGAAGTCCACCTCGAACCAGGTTGGCCCCATTTGCACGCATAAGCTGATCTCACTAATGGTGGACCTCTGAGATCCATCGAAGGCCTTCACGTTGATCTCTTCATCCTTTATCTCATGCAGCCCTTTACACAATTTCTTGAGCGTTATCAACGGGCAAATGTTAAGACTGGATCCCCCATCGATCAGGACTCTGGTGATGAAATAATCTTCACATTGCACAGTTATGTGCAGTGCTTTGTTATGGCCCAGCCCTTCAGGAGGCAACGCGTCCTCATGGAAAGTGATCTTTTGATTCTCCAACACTTGGCCCACCATGTTATCCATTTCTCCACTAGTGATGTTATTTGGCACATAGGCTTCGTTCAACACCTTCAATAAAGCATTCTTGTGCGTCTCGAAATTCTGCAACAAAGAGAGGATTGATATTTGCACTGACGTTTTGTTCAACTGGTCGATGACCGAATACTCTTTGGCCTGTACTTTCCTCCAAAGGTCGTCCAAACCTGTCTCAATAATGGGAGGCATTTTGGAAGCCTGCCTGCTGGATTCAGCCAGATGTTCAGGGGTATAGACTCTACAAGCTCTTGTCATACCCTGCGCTACAACAACTTCTTCAGTCTTGACTTTGTCTTTCCTTCTCGCCTCGGCTGTATAGTCCCATGGTACAGACTATGTATAGAAAGGTGGTGCGGTCGATATCGCCACCGTGATTGGCACAACTACCCTCACTTCGAATGGAACATGTGCCTGGGGTGGCAAGACTGCAACCTCAAATGGTGCGGGTGCATTCACTAGAGACACGATCTCAACTTCAATCGATATTGGTTCCTTTGCAGGTGACGCTGCTTCAAACTCAAGAGGCATGGACATATTTACCTCAGCATCCTCAGATGGTTGAATCTGGACTATGATCGGGTTGAGAGTGACTGCAGGTTTCTTTGGATCATCGCCTTCTGCGGTCAACCCGATTGACCCCTCGGGATCCCAATCATCTTCTTTTTCGATCAAGTGGATCCCTCCACCCTTATGGTCCGGAAGAGGATTATTGCAGACGTTTGGAGCGGATTACTTTGCCATGATGACCTTGTTGTTAATCAGGGATTGTATCTTGTCCTTCAAAGAGCGGCGCTCATCGATGGTGTGCCCCTTCGTGCCGGAGTGGTATGCACAAGACTTGTTTGAGTTGACCCATTGAGAAGGATTCTCAGGGGTTGCAGCAGGGATGGGGGTGACATAACCAGCAGCTTTGAGCTTCTCATACAGCTGGTCGATGGGTCCAGCGATGGCGGTATACTGTTTTGGAGGTCTGCAATCAAAATTAGGACGAGGTCTAGAGAAGTTTTGACGGGTAGGGGGTGATTGGTAATGAGATGGTTGTGAATTGTAAGTGTGGTAGACATGAGCAGGTTGTGAGTATCTGGGTGAAGCAGGTTGGTATGTCGGTGGTGGAGGTGATTGATAAGTTGGTGGTGGAGTTTGGTATGAGGGTGCTTGGTAATTCGTGGTTGGTTGATATGTGAGTGGAGGTGTTGGGTAAGTTTGGTATTTGAGTGGGGATTTGGTTCTTTGTGAAACCATCACGACTCTCACGTCTCTTTTCTAAGACACACCACCAGACTGCAAAGCCTTGTTTGTAGCTTGCAAGGTTTCAAAATTTGTGACCATACCGCTCTTGATACCTTCTTCTATCCGTTCACCTAATTTGATAATTTCGGAGAACTTGTGGTTCTCAATCATCATCAACCGTTCATAGTAAAGTGGGGGTCATGGGCCCGGACAAATAACTTCTTCATCTGCTCCTCTTCTAAGGCGGGTATGACCTTGGAAAACATGGAATGAGATTGTATAGGTGAGTGAGCCGCCTTTGGTTCACCTACGATCCTCCATCGGTGACACATGCATGAAAGACAGAGCCATGGGGTTGATGAGAGGTGGAAACTCCATCGTTTCCGGCTGTGGGTGGCCGGAGAAGGAGAAATAGAGCTCAGGGTGGAGTGTCTCAGAGAGAGAGATGAGAGAACTTAGAGATGGCTGGGTGAGAAATGATAGGGGGGGACAGGGGAGGGTAGTCACCTAGGTTTAATTAAGGAATATGGAATCTGAACCGTTGATTTGAATTAATCAACGGTTCCGATTGATAGATGCTTGGGCCGGGTAGTTGTAAAGACTGGGCTGGATTATTGGGTCAATTAGTTGGGTTAGGGGTCAGATTTAATTGGGGCTAGAATTTAAATGAAAAAATGACTAGCTGTTAGATACTCAATTAATTGAAATAATTTATAAAAACAACTGATAATTATAAAAAAAATGAAATTGATGCTTAACAAATTAAATTAAAATGATTAATCAGTATTTAAAAATATAAATGATTAATTTTTGAGTAAAAAATGGCATAAAACATATCATTAGGCTATAATTGCAAAGTTATTGCAATTATAGCCAAATAATGCTAATTTGGCTAATTGTGAAATAGTTTGATCTTAATAGGACCAAAAATAATGTATTAAGTCAAGAAATGTCTCTGAAATAATTTGTAATGCAACTTATAATTAATTATTAGAAAATAAAAATATTGGATAAATTAAAATAAATTAATAAAAATGTGGGAAATTATAGAAAAATACCAATTGTTATGAAACCTTATTTTGAAGGTGTATATGACAATTAAAAATAATTTGAGAAAAATTGGGTATCAACAACTGCCCCTCTTTACCCGGGAAGGATGAAAGAGTTGTCGGGTAAAGATATGATGACCAATTTTGACCGAGCGAAAACGGTTTGAGGAGATTTAGGCCGCACCATGGTTTCTGAGTTGCCTACATATCCATGGTTTTACAGGAATCAGGCCGTGTGTAGTTCAGGAGTCATCGGTGAAGTATACCGATGAAGTTTCTTACAAGAACGGACGCAACATTTGGGACTGATTGAATAAGCGGCTTACGGGGTGGTTACGAGAACTGGAGCGGAACCGCTCCCGCCGGGATGGCAGTTTGCTCGCCGGATTACCTACAAATAAATAATACAAGAATATATTGTGCGTAATTTAAACATGATGCAAATTCCCGTTGGACCATGAATGATGTATTTGGACGGTTAAGGATGACATCCTCAGACAATGACGTCATGGGCTATGAATTTCTTGATGCAGGATTCGCAGGCCATGAAAATGATGTTCTCGGGCCATGAGGATGGTGCCTCCGAACCATGACGCCTTTGAATAATGATATGCAGATGTTGAAAGAGATCCTCAGGCCATGGCATGGTGTTCTCGAGCCATGAAAATGGTGCCTTCGAACGATGACGCCTTTGGATGAGTTGGCGATATTTCAGCCCATGAAGATGCAATAGTATGATGCTCACAAGACACATCTTAGTCCTGCGAATTGAAGGGTAGAGCTTAGCCCGTAGAAAAAGCAAAATAAATAGTGCGTGAGATAGCGTTCGAGGAAAAATTAAATTGGACGCAGAGCTTAGCCTCGAAAGGCAGAAAAGTAGCCTTATGCAAGTGGAAGGAAGAATGGTAGCCTTATCTAGAGATTAGAATGCAGATGGAGACAGCGTTTAGTCTCGGAAGGCAGAATGGTAGCCTTATGCAAAGACACAATGCAGATGGAGACAATATTTAGTCTCGGAAGGCAGAATGGTAGCCTTATGCAATGATGTAGATGGAGACATCGTTTAGTCTCGGAAGGCAGAATAGTAGCCTTATGCAAGAAATAAAATGACAAATGATAGTAGAGTTTCTTAGCTGATAGCAGGTTGCGGTAGTGTGATTATTGTGAATACGGAACATTATTTTCATGTGCTGATTGCAAATGTCGCCAAGTGTAACGGTTTGAGAATCATATTTTGAACAATGCCTGCCTTTTAGGTAGATGGTATGTTTCGGAGCTTTTGCAACTTTAGTACCTGCATCCACAGAAAAATCGTGAATTCTGTAAGGGGAAGGTTAGTTCGTATCCCCGCTGACTTTGCTTGACTTGTTCGGCTTGATCTGATGATATTGTCTGTATCATTGGGGTAGCGTTTGCTAAACAAAGCTGTTTCAAGAACAAACATGCATGATTTTGTACAAGTGTATAATTTAAAATAATTTTGGATGAACTAATGACCGTGACACGGTTCGAGACATTGCAACCTTTCCTGCTATGGAATTTTGAGGGTTCTCCTCAAAATTCAACTCCAGTTTGATGAATGAATGCTTCTGGTTGTTGCTCGTGCGGTGATTGGCTAATCTTGCTTCAGAATTTTGAGGCTCCCCTTCAAAATTCTTCCCCAGTTTCCAATTGCGGGGAAAAATGAACTTTTTATTGAATTGCGACCGAACCCATAGGGGTGCCTACGTATCCCCTCTTAAACGGGAATCAGGTCAGGCGTAGTTCAATTTACATCATCATTGAGAAAGCATAAGATTACACATAGTAGCGGTTGACTACATCTGAATTGATTTGCTTTGGCCAGACTTCTCCGTCCATTTCTGCGAGTATAAGTGCTCATCATGTTAGTACCCGGTGAACCATATACGGACCCTGCCAGTTGGGAGAGAACTTCCCTTTGGCTTCGTCTTGATGTGGAAAGATTTTCTTTAACACCAGCTGCCCTGGTGTGAACTGTCTTGGCTTGACTTTCTTGTTGAAGGCTCTAGACATTCTGTTCTGATAGAGTTGACCATGACAAACTGCATTCATTCTCTTTCCGTCTATGAGGGCAAGTTGCTCATAACGGCTTTTCACCCATTCTGTGTCTCTGAGCTCAACTTCTTGTATAATTCTTAGATATGGGATCTCAACTTCGGTAGGAATAACAGCCTCAGTACCATAAACTAGCATATAAGGAGTTGCCTATGTTGAGGTGCGAATTGTTGTGCTATATTCCAATAAGGCAAATGATAACTTCTCGTGCCACTACTTGTGCCTTTCTATCATCTTTATTAGTATCTTCTTGATGTTTTTGTTGGCGGCTTCTACAACTCCATTCATCTGAGGTCTTTAAGCTGTGTAATTTGTGTTTGATCTTGAAATCCTCGCACATAGCTTTCATCAGGTCACTGTTGAGATTGGAACCATTATCGGTGATGATTGACTCAGGAATCCCGAATCGACAAACAATATGGTCGCGGACAAGTCTGCCACGACTTTCTTAGTCACTGCTTTGTAGGATGATGCTTCGACCCATTTGGTGAAATAATCGATGGATACCAGAATGAACATGTGTTCGTTGGAGGCAGCAGGCTCGATTGGTTCAATAACGTCCATGCCCAAGACGGTGAACGTCCATGGTGAGCTTGTTGCGTTGAGCTTGTTTGGAGGTATTTTTATCATATATGTGTGTATCTGACAGCGGCGGCATTTCCGGAGATACTGATGCAGTCCGTTTTCCATATCCATGCCCCAGGCGGCGAACGACCATGGTGAGCTTGTTGCGTTGAGCTTGTTTGGAGGTATTTTTATCATATCTGCATGTATTTGACAATGGTGGTATTTCCGGACATACTGATGCAGTCCGTTTCCATAGTCATCCAAAAGTAACTAGCTCAGAGTATCTTCTTTGCCAGAACATAACCGTTCATATGTGGACCGCAAGTCCCAGCATGAATTTCCTCTAGTAGTTTGATGCTTCTTTTGCGTCGACACACCTTAATAACCCCAAATCGGGAGTCCTCATATATAGGATTACTCCGCTGTGAAAGAAATCAAGAGGCATGGACATATTTACCTCCGCATTTTCAGACGGTTGAATCTAGACTATGATCGCGTTGAGAGTGACTGCAGGTTTCTTTGGATCATCTCCTCCTACGATCAACCCGATTGATCCCTCGGGGTCCCAATCATCTTCTATTTCAATCAAGTGGATGCCTCCACGATGGTTCGGAAGAGTATTATTGTGGACGTTTGGAGCGGATTCCTTTGCCACGATGACTTTGTTGTCAATCAGGGATTGTATCTTGTCCTTCAAAGAGCGGCACTCATCGATGGTGTGCCCCTTCATGCCGGAATGGTATGCACAGGACTTGTTTGGGTTGAACCATTGAGAAGGATTCTCAGGGGTTGCAGCAGGGATGGGGGTGACATAACCAGCAACTTAGAGCTTCTCATACAGTTGGTCGATGGGTTCAGCGTTGGCGGTATACTATTTTGGAGGTCTGCGATCAAAATTAGGACGAGGTCTAGGGAAGTTTTGAAGGGTAGGGGTGATTGGTAATGAGATGTTTGGGAGTTGTAAGTGTGGTAGACAGGAGCGGGTTGTGAGTATCTTGGTGAAACAGGTTGATATGTCGGTGGCGGAGGTGATTGATAATTTGGTGGTGGAGCTTGGTATGAGGGTGCTTGGTAATTCGGGGTTGGTTGATATGTGAGTGGAGGTGTTGGGTATGTTTGGTATTTGAGTGGGGATTTGGTTCTTTGTGCAACCATCACGGATCCCACGTTTCTTTTCTTAGACACACCACCAGACTTCAAAGCCTTGTTTGTAGCTTGCAAGGTTTCAAAATTTGTGACCATACCGCTCTTGATACCTTCTTCAATCCGTTCACCTAATTTGATAATGTCATAGAACTTGTGGTTCTCAATCATCATCAATCGTTCATAGTATTGCGGGTCCTGGGCCCGGACAAAGAACTTGTTCATCTGCTCCTCTTCTAAGGCGGGTCTGACCTTGGCAGCTTCGGACCTCCAACGAGTATCATACTTGTGAAATATCTCCGCGGGCTTCTTTTTCAAACTCTAAATATAGAACACGTTTGTGCGCTCTCTGTGTTGAACCTGAATCTGTCCATAAAGTCCGATGCCATGCTCACCAAATTCAACCATTTCTCGGGACCTTGGCTGATGGATCAAGACAATGCATCTCTTTTCAAGCTCCTCATGAACAGCTTCATGCGGATCCTTTCATCCTTCCTTACTCCAACCAGCTTGACACAATAAGTTCTCAGGTGGACCCTTGGATCACCTGTACCATCAAACATTTCAAACTTAGGAGGTTTGTATCCCTCGAGTAGTTCGACATCAGGTTGTATGCAGAGGTCTTCATAGTTCAACCCTTCGACTCCCTTGATTCCTTTGACGCCTTGAACCCGGCTGGTAAACTACCTAAGTTCTTCGGCCAAGTTCTTGATAAATAGGTCATTTTCATCAGACTCAGGTGTGTATGTGATAGGGGGAGTGGAGTGTGGCATGGTCTCCACGTAGATGGGATAGTTATGGTGGCCTGGAGCATGGGTGTGGAAATGGTCATTTGTGGAGTTATGAGGTTTTGGGATAAGTGGTGGGGTGTTTTTTGGAGTATAGAAGGCATTGGAGTGTGCTGGAAGACTTTGGTTCTTTTGTGGGGGTGGTGTGATGATGATTTGCGGGATGATTTTGTTGTTTTGGGATGTTTTGAGGAGGTGTATGATTCTGGATGTTGATGTCTAGGACGTTGAGGGATAATGACGGCTTTGCTAGATTCCAAACTTGATCAAGCTCTTCTTGAAACTTTAACAACTTCCGTTCCAGATGCGACACAGTTTCATTCTGAAGCCGAACACCCTGGACATCAGTGGCCTCTACCCGTTCAACCACATTCTCATTTCTGTTGGTGCCTGAATCTTCCATTTTCTTTTTGCCTTTGTTCTTGCCTTTGGGAGGACTAAGATGAGGAGAGGGTGGAGGGCCCCTGGATCTTGTAAGATATGACGATGATGCCAGAGTGCAGGAACTAACCTTTGGGGAGGGGAATAAATAAATAAAGAAAAACAAAAACAAAAGTAACCAAGTCAGTGAGGATTATGAAAAGTATTACGGTATTTAAACACAGAGTGCGGGAATGTAAAGTGCGTCCTAATTTGGGGACCTCTTTTGTTCCCGAGGTAGGCCTAGCGACAAATTGATTTGGAGAACTTAAGATGCTAAATTCCTCATTTTATTGATAAGAAAACATATGAACCTCAAAACGACACTAAATAAATAGGAAGTAAAGGTCACTAATGGCCATTGGCCTTATTACATTGATAAAGTAAAGGAAAGACATTCCTATCTACTTGGTCCCAGAAGGACCTTCCCAAGACTCGGCATTCTTGCTTCCCTCGTACAAATCCCCCAACTCGCGAAGCCCCAGCAACAGGTAGGCTCTGGCTAGATGTCCTCCGTCAGTCCCTCCAGCCTTGTGACAATTTTCAATCCTTTTGAGGAATTTTTTCTCCAGCTCCCCTATGCCTTGATCCAAATACTTTAACCTTTTGTTGGTGCTGATAGCCATATCCTTCCATTCCTCGATCAGTTTCTTGTTAGACTCATATATTTCGCAGTACTCATCCTCACTCACAGATCCTCTTGCGCAGTTGATTGTTTTTGACTGGTGCCTCGGCCTTTTCATCTATAATCCTGTGGCCCTGAACGAACCGTGGCTTGCTCAGACCACCCCAATTTTCTGCCAACCAAACATAATAGAAAGCGGTACAACCGGCATGGTATCTGTCTGGATCGATGGTGTCCTTATCCATTATAATCTTGCAGTGCCACATGTGCTGGGCTTGGCACTTGTGAGGACTATCGTCATTCTGGAAGTCAGCTCGAAGATGGATCATCTTGTCGACCCTGGGTATGACTTGCTTCCTATACGCTTGCCTCATAAATCGAAGAGGGACGTAAAGGTATGTTCCTCTTAGACCAATAAGTATTAGGAATGGTGCATTTCTGGATCGGGCGATGAACTCCTCTGTCAGAAACCACTCGAACATCCACTATACCTGTTCTTCAGTCATATTACCAAAGAGCTCGCTCATCCTTTGACGTTCTCAGGCTGAGCAAACATGTCGGGGATGTAATTCATTCGCTTTGGGTGGTGGAAAGCGATGTGGTCATCCCAGACTCTTAAATGAACTTCTTGTCGGTACTCGCCCTTTTGGAGATGTTCCATGAGCCAAAGCTGAAGTAGTAGACTGCAGCCTTCAAAATGTCTTGCCCCTCGTTGATACTTTTCCAAGGCTCGATATATATCTGCAATGATCATGGGCACAATACTGAAGTCTTTCCCATCAATTCCTTCCATTAGTGTCTTGGTTACCATGGCCAATCTGGTGTGGATTCTCTCCTTTTTTTATGGGAAACACGATCAGACCCAAGCAAAACATGAAGACGAATACCCTATGATGGATGTGTCCCAAGGATGTGATGGCAAACTCGTCATGGTAGGTACGGTATGATGTGTTGTGACCGTACCTCTCGTACAAGTAGTCAAAAGGGATGTATGACTTCTTTAAGCATACCAGTTCTGCATTCTTCGTCAGACCCATCATTTTGAGGAAACCTTTACCTGTGCGATTTTCAGGCATTAGCAACCCCGGGGTTTCCCATACTAGGCCAGCCAATCCTCTTATTTCCTCCAGCAAATGTGTCATTTCAATGTCTCCAAAGTGGAACACGGACCTTTCACAATCCCAGAACAGGGTAGCAACCTCTATTATCATGTTGTTAGGCTGGATTTCTGGGAGAGATGGTAGATTGACCAAGTATTTACTGACGAGAGTTTTGTCGCTGGAATGTAAATCTTCCCACCAACTTAGAAATCTTGGAGGGATATTGGAGACCATGCCGAATCTGCGGACTTCGTGCCTCATTTTTTTCTACAAGGCAAACAAGGTTAGGCCCTTACCCCACCAGACTCGACTATTTAACATCAATAATTGGCATAAAGCATTTAGTTCTCCAAATAAATGCACAGAACGTGATGATGTCCGTTTGGGTTTAGGGAAACCCAATGGACTTTGGATAAGGCAATCTTAAAAGCTATCGTGCGGACCACACTTTAGCCTGGCTAGGTTTGACCAATGCATGAAACAATATAACGGAGTAAGGTTTGTATGGGGTTTTAGACTGGTACCCTCGAGCGGACAACTCAAGAGGGAAAGGCACGGAGCCATCGACTGCACCGTTGATCGACTAGTTTTACTGCAAATAAGCCTTTCCGAATTTAGGGGGTAATAATATAGGAAGAGCACAACCACTCATCAAGCGTTGCTATAGTATTTTGTTTGGCACGAGTGGAATATGAATGTTAAGCATGATTATGCAATAAATAAGCATTAAAGACACGTTGCCATGTATTTGCACGTTATGAAAGCAGTAAATACAGTAGTTTATAATTTAAAAGTGGTTACAAAGGAAGGAAACTGAGAGAGCATGTCAGTTACTTTTGAAGAACAAATAAATGCTTAAAGAAATATACAAGTAAATGCACATAAAAAAGGGAAAAGTAAAGGTCGCAAGTATTAACAAAGTAAAGACAAGTTCAAAAAGCCGTTTGAAATGGTAAAAGCCTAGATAAATCCCCAGCAGAGTTTCCATGCTATCGCCCCCCCCCCCCCCCTTTCCTCGCGGAGATCGGGTTTATGACATTCGGTTGGGACAACTCTTTCCTTTTGGGAAAGGGGTTTGTGTTTTTGAGAGTCGCCACCTAACGATTTTTAAAGGTGCGTTAGGACACCAAAGGGGATCATTTACAACTACGTTGCTAACCAGAGATAGGGTAAGAGCTTAAAATTATCCTAAGGGAAAGGCGTTAGGCACCCCTCAGGATCAACAAGTGTAGTTCTCGGCCAAACAACTTTTGTGAATTTGTACAACTTAGCAAACAAACAAATAAAGGCTCAAATAAGAGGGAATTTGAGTCTTAAACATGTAGATGTTGAAAGAAATAGTAAAGAAGGTTAGATTTTGAAAGGATTACAATCCAAACATATAAAGGGTATCCTAGGTTTATGATAATATGGATCACATCAGTACAATACCCGGTAATCACTTCTCAAAAGAGGGGCTACACGTGGTATTAGCGCACCGGTCATCATATACATATTCTACCCTTCCCCACCCTGTGAAGGTAATTAAAGCGCATGTTGGTCACAGAATCTATCGCGTGCTGTTACCCGTCCCTTCCTATTAGCCCCAGAGGAACTTAGGACTTCTATCCTATAAGGGATGTTCTAGGCAGACCCTCAGGGTTGAAGGAAAAACACTAAGGCGATAGATAAGAATATGTATGACTGCAATTAGGGGGGAAACAAAGAAAAGAAGAGAAAAGCACAAGTATACCTCCACAAGTGATGCAAATAGGAAGCACCGACTCATACACAGTTAAGGTCTTTTGATTCAGATCCTAAAACATGGTATCTAAATGATAATAACAAAGACAAATTTATTGCATAACTCATAGAGGAAGTCTTAACCAGTTTTATTTACTGATTTTATCTCGTTGATAATTAAGTAGCACACAAAAATAGACATATTTCCAGTTTTAAAAACTTTGATTACCTAAGTCTCGCCTAGGCGTAGGACAAATGCTCAGTAATTACCCAGATTATTAAAGGAACTGTTTGAGTTGTTTTGCCTAAACATGACGTACTTAGGTGTTGCATCAAATGCAGAATTATCAGTAATTGTTTAGAGACATGGTAAAACAGTTTTAGGTCCTTTTTCATACATTGGTAATTAGGCGGGGAATGAGTCCTAAAACATGATATCTAGTGCACAGATAGGGATGCAGAATGATGCATATACAGAATCCTAAGCAGGATTTCTAAATGCACAATAATTACAACATTAAGCATGATTTCAGAAGATGCAAGAGTGGCAGTTTATTTTAGTGTTGTTTACCCTAAACAGGATCTCTACGTGTACATGGAAGCATAGAGCATGATTGCAAAGTACTTGTTATTAACACATTTTAACGCAGGATTCTCTAAGTGATATGACAGTGAGATGGACATGTTGAAAACCTCAAGTATAAATCCTATGGAACATGATCTATAATGTATGAAATGAGTCCTAAGCATTGTCTCTATTGCGCAAGTAGGAATATAAACCTAATAAAATGTTCTCTACCCTATTAATAGCTAAAGCATACATAGTCACCCTTTCTCTTTCCACTATCCATCCCAGAGTAGTTTACAAGTAGTTATTACAGGCGATTGCATAAGTTACATAATTGAAATAAGAAGAAAGAAGAAGTTATGCTATAGAGAGCCTATTGATAAGCCCAAAATCCCCAGAATGCCTCAAATGCCATTAGTTCACAGCCTTTCACATAATCCAGGTGCGTAAGAGTTCCCTAAGGATCTCAAATGATCTCCGACAGTGCTCACACCCAGATTTCATAGCCAAGATAGAGTAAGTGCAGTGTGGAAAGGCCACTTCTTGTGTGTCAAAGTTTAGAGGAAGCTCAAGGGTCCCAAAGCAATGCTCACACAAGAGGGGCAGAACCTAGTGTCTAAGAGTATAGTGGAAGTGCTTGACATAGTTTTGAAACAATTTGAAAATAGTAGTTTGAAATAAGTTTTGGAGAACAACAGATTTTGCTTTTAGTGAAAAATATTTTGAAAGGGAAGAAGGTAAGACAATCAACAACTCAGAACCATATCAGCATTCATAGTGCACGGAAGCAGTCACAAACAGGGAAGGGGAAAATTAGGGACAAGTTTCATATGTAAAAGCATATCTGCACACAGGTTAAAACTAGAGATGTACTACAGAACTTAAATAGTCATAGCAATAGTCTATCACAAAGGGTTCATGTCAGGAGCTTAACAACATTAGATTAAGGGGTGCTAAACAGAGTTACACATTAGGTCCAGGGGAAGGGTTCAATATTACATAGTAACTAGGGGTCATGAGTACATGCTTATAGTGTTAGGAATCAGGTTTAAGGAAAAATTGTAGTGGAAACATGCAAGAGAGAGAGAGAGCAGTAGACATGCTGAACTAAGAGGGGAAAGGGGGAAATCACATAGACAGAACATGCATGCTAATTGCAAGGTAAACAACAGAACCACAAGTAGAAATATAAGAGAAACAAAAGGAATCGTAATACAAACAGAAACATTTTATTTTGGATGCTGTAAACTTAAACTGAAAACAAACCTGTTGAATGAAAGAATGAGTGCAAAGTGGAGAGCAATAAAATGAAGATTAGTAGCTCAGTAGTGTGTAGATCAATAGAACAATAGAGCAATAGTGTGTAGAGCAATAGAACAATAGAGCAATAGATTAATAGATCAGTAGCAATAGAGCAATAGAACAGTAGAGCAGTAGTGTGTGTGTAAGAGAGTTTAGAACAATGTATTGTGCGTGTCTTGCTAATGAAAGAACAGAGGTATATATAGTTTTGAAAACATGCAGAGACTATGGTAACAAGTACTAGTTTAGCATAATTATGGAAATAATACTCAATCAGTATCTATTAGGGACCTGGACTCCCTTTAATTAGATAGTCAAGTTCAGACGGGACAATCAGAGTTAAATAAGGGGAAAACATCAATTATAAACTGATTTCACCACAATAAGAGTAGTAAAAGCATGTGGCATGTAACAAAGACCAAGGACAAAATACTTCAAGTAAGGAAAATATATACTGAGTGTGTTTATAGAGTAAAAATATAAATTAATTCTGGAAATTAGTCAAAGAATCACGAATGGGACTAAAATCACGAGGAATCAGTACTAATTGAGGAAGGTATACCACACAAATAAGGAAACAATTCGAAGTCAGTACAGAATTACAAGGGACATACACTAAATCATAGATTCAAAGAAAAATATCACGACTTTACGAAGAGATGCACAGAATCAATAGAGTATTAGGTAAACAATCGCTAATCGAATAGTCAAACTTACTAAGAAAAAAATAGCACAAAAATCAGAGAACCCCTAAGTAAGACATCATAGAAATAGTAGGAGGTTGAAAATCCTAACAACAAAATTACAGAGAAAATCCAGAAGATCATGCAGATTAGCAAACATAGCAAACAAGATGAACTAAAACCCTAATTTTAGGGTTTCACCAGAATAATTAAGGTAAAAGAGGAGACTCAAGCAAAGCGTTTAAAATCATATTGGGAATCATATATTAGTACTAAAAATCAGAAGATAAAGCATTTTTGAAAGGGGTTAAGAAACTCTAGTTCTTTAAAAATGAAGAATCGTTTGAAAAATAAAGGGGTTTTAAATAGAAAACAGGTGAAAACTTTATAATAGACATAGATTTGTCATGGATCTAGGAAGATCGGAAGATCATAAAGCTAGGGTTTCCAGAGAAAACCCCAAAAGAGAAGAAAGCTTTAAATATCACCGGCGTTTGGCCGAAAAATACAAGAATCTTACTCGAACGACCATAGGAGGCCGAAAAATATGGCATGAGATTGTAGAGGTGAGTGAACCGCCTCTGGTTCACCTAAGATCCTCCATTGGTGACACATGCATGAAAGACAGAGCCATGGGGTTGATGAGAGGTGGAAACTCCATCGTTTCCGGCGGTGGGTGGCCGGAGAAGGAGAGACAAAGCTTAGGGTGGAGCGTCTAAGAGAGAGATATGAGAGAACTTAGAGACGGCGGGGTGAGAAATGAGAGGGTGAAAATGAGACAAGGGAGGGTAGTCACCTAAGTTTAATTAAGGAATGTGGAATCTGAACCGTTGATTTGAATTAATCAACGATTCCGATTGATAGATGCTTGGGTCGGGTAGTTGTAAAGACTGGGCTGGATTATTGGGTAAATTAGTTGGGTTAGGGGTCAGATTTAATTGGGGCTAGAATTTAAATGAAAAAATGGCTAGCTGTTAATACTCAATTAATTGAAATAATTTATAAAAATAACTGATAATTATAAAGAAAATGAAGTTGATGCTTAAAAAAATAAATTAAAATGATTAATCGGTATTTAAAAATATAAATGACTAATTTTTGAGTAAAAAATGGCATAAAACATATCATTAGGCTATAATTGTAAAGTTATTGCAATTATAGCCAAATAATGCCAATTTGGCTAATTGTGAAATAATTTGATCTTAATAGGACCAAAAATAATGTATTAAGCCAAGAAATGTCTCTGAAATAATTTGTAATGCAACTTATAATTAATTATTAGAAAATAAAAATATTGGATAAATTAAAATAAATTATTAAAAATGTGGGAAATTATAGAAAAATACCAATTGTTATGAAACCTGATTTTGAAGGTGTATATGCAAATTAAAAATAATTTGAGAAAAATTGGGTATCAACAACTGCCCCTCTTTACCCAGGAAGGATAAAAGAGTTGTCGGGTAAAGATATGATGACCAATTTTGACCGAGCGAAAACGGTTTGAGGAGATTTAGGCCGCACAATGGTTTCTGAGTTGCCTACATATCCCTGGTTTTACAGGAATCAGGTCGTGTGTAGTTCAGCAGTCATCGGTGAAGTATACTAATGAAGCTTCTTACAAGAACGAACGTAACATTTGGGACTGATTGAATAAGCGGCTTACGAGGTGGTTAGGAGAACCGAAGCGGAACCGCTCCCGCCGGGATGGCAGTTTGCTCGCCGGATTACCTGCAAATAAATAGACATATTTCCAGTTTTAACAACTTTGATTACCTAAGGTTCGCCTAGTCGAAGGACAAATGCTCAGTAATTACCCAGATTATTAAAGGAACTGTTTGAGTTGTTTTTCCTAAACATGTTGTACGTAGGTATTGCATCAAATGCAGAATTATCACTAATTGTTTAGAGACATGGTAAAACATTTTTAGGTCCTTTTTCATGCATTGGTAATTAGGCGGGGAATGAGTCCTAAAACATGATATCTAGTGCACATATAGGGATACAGAATGATGCATATACAGAATTCTAATCAGGATTTCTAAATGCACAATAATTACAGCATTAGCATGATTTCAGAAGATGCAAGAGTGGCAGTTTATTTTAGTGTTGTTTATCCTAAACAAGATCTCTAAGTGTACCTGGTAGCATAGAGCATGATTGCAAAGTACTGATTATTAACACATTTTTAACGCAGGATTCTCTAAGTGATATGACAGTGAGATGGACATGTTGAAAACGGTAAGTATAAATCCTAGGGAATATGATCTCTAATGCATAAAATGAGTCCTAAGCGTGGTCTCTATTGCGCAAGTAGGAATATAAACCTAATAACATGTTCTCTACCCTTTTAATAGCTATAGCAAACATAGTCATCCTTTCCCTTTCCACTATCCATCCCTAGAGTAGTTTACAAGTAGTTATTACAGGCCATTTGCATAAATTACATAACTGAAATAAGAAGAAAGAAGAAGTTATGCTATAGGGAGTCTACTGATAGGCCCAAAATCCCCAGAATGCCTCAAATTCCATTAGTTCACAGCCTTTCATATAATCCAGGTGCGTCAGAGTTCCCTAATGATCTCAAAAGATCCCGGGCAGTGCTCACACCCAGATTTCATAGCCAAGATAGAGTAAGTGCAATGTGGAAATTCCAAATCTTGTGTGTCAAAGTTCAGAGGGAGCTCAAGGGTCCCAAGGCAATGTTCCCACAAGAGGGGCAAAACCTAGTGTCTAAGAGTATAGTGGAAGTGCTTGACATAGTTTTGAAACAGTTTGAAAATGAGTACTTTGAAATAAGTTTTGGAGCACAGATTTTGCTTTTAGTGAAAAACAATTTGAAAGGGAAGAAGGTAAGACAATGAACAACTCAGAACCATATCATGATGCATAGTGCAAGGAAGCAGTCACAAACAGGGATGGGGGAAATTGGGGACAAATAGTTCATATGTGAAAGCATATTTGCACACAAGTTAACACCAGAGAAGTACTACAGAACTTAAATAGTCATAGCAATAGTCTAATACAAAGGGTTCATGCCAGGAGCTTAACAACACAGATTAAGGGGTGCTAAATAGAGTTACACATTAGGTCCAGGGGAAGGGTTCAGGATTACATAGTAACTAGGGGTCATTAGTACATGCTTATAGTGTTAGGAATCAGGGGTACGGTAGAATTGTAGTGGAAACATGTAAGAGAGAGAGAGCAATAGACATGCTGGACTAATGGGCGAAAGGGGGAAATCACATAGACAGAACATGCATGCTAATTGCAAGGTAAACAACAGAACCATAAGTAGAAACATAAGAGAAACAAAAGGAATCGTAATACAAACATAAACATATTGTTTTGGATGCTGTAAACTTAAGCTGAAAACATACCTGTTGAATGAAAGAATGCGTGCAAAGTGGAGAGCAATAAAGTGAAGAGAAGTAGAGCAGTAATGTGTAGAGCAATAGAACAATAGAGCAATAATGTGTAGAGCAATAGAACAATAAAGCACTAGCAGTAGAGCAATAGAACAGTAGAGCAATAGTGTGTGTGTAAGAGAGTTTAGAACAATGTATTGTTCGTGTCTTGCTAATGAAAGAGCATAGGTATATATAGTTTTAAAAATAGGCGGAGACTATGGTAACAAGTACTAGTTTAACATAATTATGGAAATAATACTCAATCAGTATCAATTAGGGACCTGGACTCCTTTAATTAGAGAGTCAAGTTCAAACGGGACAATCAGAGTTAAATAAGGGGAAGTCATCAATTATAAATAGATTTTACCATAATAAGAGTAGTAAAAGCATATGACATGTAATAAAGACCAAGTACATAATATTTCAAGTAAGAAAAATATATACTGGGTGTGTTTATATAGTAAAAATATAAATTAGTTCTGGAAATTAGTCAAAGAATCACGGATAGGACTAAAATCACGAGGAATCAGTACTAATTGAGGAATGTATACCATACAAATAAGGAAACAATTCGAAATCAGTACAGAATTACAAGGACATACACAAAATCATAGATTCAAAGAAAAATGTCAACTTTACGAAGAGATGCACATAATCAATAGTGTATTAGGTAAACAATCGCTAATCGAATAATCAGACTTACTAAGCAACAAATAGCACAAAAATCAGAGAAACCCTAAGTAAGACATCATAAAAACAATAGGAGGTTGAAAACCCTAACAAAATTACAGAGAAAATTTAGAAGATCATGCAGATTAGCAAACATAGCAAACAAGATGAACTCAAACCCTAAAATTGGGGTTTCACTAGAATAATTAAGGTAAAAGAGGAGACTCAAGCAAATCATTTAAAATCATACTGGGAATCGTATATTAGTACTAAAAATGAGAAGATAAAGCGTTTTCGAAAGGGGTTAAGAAACCGTAGTTCTTTAAAAATGAAGAATCGTTTGAAAAACAAAGGAGTTTTAAAGAGAAAACAGGTGAAAACCTTAGAATAGACATAGATCTGTCACAGATCTAGGAAGATCGGAAGATCTTACAGCTAGGGTTTCAAGAGAAAAACCCAAAAGAGAAGAAAGCTTTAAATATCAGCGGCGTTTGGCCGGAAAATACAAAAATCTTACTCGAACGGCCATAGGAGGCCGGAAAATAGGGCATGAGATTGTAGAGGTGAGTGAACCGCCTCTGTTTCACCTTAGATCCTCCATCGGTGACACAGTCATGAAAGACAGAGCCATGGGGTTGATGAGAGGTGGAAACTCCATCGTTTCCGGCGGCGGGTGGCCGGAGAAGGAGAGACAGAGCTCAGGGTGGAGCGTCTCAGAGAGAGAGATGAGAGAAATTAGAGACGACTGGGTGAGAAACGAGAGAGAGATGAGACGGGGGAGGGTAGTCACCTAGGTTTAATTAAGGAATGTGGAATCTAAACCGTTGATTTGAATTAATTAACGGTTTCGATTGATAGATGCTTGGGCCGGGTAGTTGTAAAGACTGGGTTGGGTTATTTGGGTCAATTAGTTGGGTTAGGGGTTAGATTTAATTGGGGCTACAACTTAAATGAAAATGGCTAGCTGTTAAATATTCAATTAATTGAAATAATTTATAAAAACAACTGATAATTATAAAAAAAATGAAATTGATGCTTAAAAATTAAATTAAAATGATTAATCAGTATTTAAAAATATATATGACTAATTTTTTAGTAAAAAATGGCATAAAACATATCATTAGGCTATAATTGCAAAGTTATTGCAATTATAGCCAAATAGTGCCAATTTGGCTAATTGTAAAATAATATGATCTTAATAGGACCGAAAATAATGTATTACGTCAAGAAATGTCTCTGAAATATATTTTAATGCAACTTATAATTAATTATTAGAAAATAACAATATTGGATAAATTAAAATAAAGGCGTAATGGCTTCCTGGCCACTTAGACTTGTAGGGATTTTGAAAGACGATACACGAAATTTGGATTTTCCCATTTGAACACTCGAACTTGACGAAATGAGTACAAATAAATACATCCAGTAGTGCGTGTATATCAATTGCGCTTACATGTACAACACGTCATATACTAGACTATTTATTACTTGACACGTGTTATTTGTGGGTCCTATTCTTAAATACTAAATAAGCAAAAATGAAGTTACCAAATAAAAAAAGAAAGAGAGAAAAAGGATATGTGTTAATCTTGGCCAAAAGAGAGTCCGGCGACGCCATGGCTGTAAAAACCCATCAGGGGAAGTCACAGGGCATTGTCTCACCAAGATACGAGTCAGATTATCTCAAAAATGCCCAGTTGATAAGCACAGAAGGGAATGAAATGACAAAAAATCATCATCGCCTCTTTTTACCCGCCGATTATACTCAATGCCGGCAGCATCGAAAGATGTCCTCATGTTGTATATTGTTACTCTCTTAACCAGGAACTGATCACAACAAACTATATTTTGAACTTTTAGTAAGTAATCTAATCTTATTGTTTAATCATAATTTAATCACTTTCAATCACTATCTCGTGTCACTCGTAGCCAACAACATGTAGACCTTACCCAAATGAGGGGGAGGCGGGGGAGGACGACAGTAGGGAAAAAGAACACAGTGTGTGAAGTAAATTTTTCTGGGGTGGGGAAGTGAGCCTGATTTATTTTCTTTCTTTTTAATTTGTTTTTTTTGGTTCTAGATTTTTAAAAAAAAAATTATTGTACTCACACGCGTAATTTTCGTGACTTGCACACACTTTGTCCACATCATATCTGTCACTGCTACATGTGTATGGTCAACGGTCAAATAGGTTTATTAGTTACCGGATATGTGGGTTTGAGTGTTCAAATGGGAATAATATAAGTTTGTATATCGGCTTTAAAATCCGGTACAAGTTTAAGTAGCCACGAGGCCATTTCGCCTCAAATAAATTAATAAAAACGTGGGAAATTATAGAAAAATACCAATTGTTATGAAAACCTGATTTTGAAGGTGTATATGCAAATTAAAAATAATTTGAGAAAAAATGGGTATCAACAGACGTAAGAATTCGAAGTGACTCGAAACATCCCGTCGGTACGTTTTCAGAAAACATTAAATGTGCGTCAGTGTTGGTCGGCCACTAGCGCCACCGAACGGTCGCCGGTTTCTTATAAATACTTGGCTACTCACCTCGTTGGTCTTTACTTCCATTTAAAACTCCTCTAATCTCTTCCTCTCTCTATCTTCTCTTCCTCCGCCACTAGTTCTTTTGTCGTTTCAACGTTAAAAAAGTAGTCAAATCTTGCTCCCTTCCGCCTCTCTTAAACCAGAATCAATGGCTAAAACCTCTAAAAAAGTTCCTCAAAAAGAGCGAACTTCCTCCTCTTCTTCCCGTCCAGCCAGCGGTAAGGTGCTAGCCCTTCACGAGATCGTTCCTGGTGGTTGTACTCTAAAAAAGGACTACATGGTCGAAAATCCTCCCGATGTTCCTGGCCTATGTGACCACGTTTCGAGGTACATCTGTTTGATAACAGAGAAACACGTCGGAGCTGTGAGAAAGGACTGCGGCTGGGGGGATGGGGTTGTGGTACAGATCCCCACCCGAGGATAGGACATTACTACCCACGTGGAAGGGTTTTTAAGTGTGTACACTTACCCCTTCATGTTGGGCCCCTCGACCCAATCGTGATCGACTTTTGCAAGAGGTACCGAGTTACCCTCGGTAAAATTCACCCGTATTTCTGGAGGATACTATTAATGCTTCAATACTTCACCAGCAAGGCCGAGGGGCTCGAATTCACTCTCATCCACCTCATCCGTTTATATCGACCTCAACGTTTTCGAGGGTTGATCAAGCTCCAACGATGGTCGACTAAATATTTCATTACCAGCAACAATGAGGACAAAAATCGAGGCTGGATGAGCCGGTTCATCCGAGTGAGGACCATCAATATTATCCCCGGGGAGCAACTGTCGTTCCGCGAGAAGTGGAACTTCGACCGTAAGTGCAACTCGTTCTCTTCGTGACTTTATGCATTTTTACTATACCTTGCATAATGTTCTTTCCTTTACTTGAAGTGGTCCCTTGGATGTCCCATGCGATCCCCGATCTCGAGGACTGGGTTCGGAAGCTGGATGCTACCTCCTCGTATGATAAACGCAAGTGGGGTGACTTGTCGAAGGGCAAGTGGGAAGATAAACACAATGGTAAAATTTTCGATACTCCTTTATCCATTGAAGAGTCTCCCTTCCTCATACTTGATTTTTATTTTTGCAGGCATTGGTGATTTTTTTGAGATGAGGTCGGCCCCTCTCTCGTAGGAAACGGAGTCCCCGGTCTCAAAGCCAAAAAAGGATAATAAAAGGAAAAGGGGTTCAAATCCTGAGGACCCTCAAGATAAAGCGGGGCCTGATCGGAGGCGCAAGAAGAGCGTCGTTCATGTGGACATAGATTCAGTCCACCAGTTCTTGGACGACGAGACTAACGAGGTCGAATATTGGACTTTGGTGACCCGAACCAGAAAACCAATCGAGGCTTCCAAACCCACAGAAACCGGGGTCCTTCGTGGTGATGAAGGGACCTCGAGTTGCCCGACATCGTGGTTGTTCCTCCACCTTCATCAAGTACGCCAAATGGGGCAAGTTCCGAAGCCCCTATGATCGAGTAGAGTGCCTCGAGGGATCCCCCCAAGGCCATGACAACAGGTCACTACCCGTCGTTCCCCGCTTACTCCGAGGATGCCATTATAGATGCTCGGGCCCTGAAAACGCATGAGTTTGGCGGAGCCCCTAGCGAGGACGATCCTTTTCAAGGTTGTTTTACTAGGGTAGATGATGCCGATCTTATCGATGCGTCCTCAACCTTCGAAGAGGCCCAACGTCTCTTCTCTAAGGTAAACCCCAACTCTTAATATTGCAATTTCCTCAATGTTTGCAGTTTACATTTCTGCTTTGTCTGATCATTCCTTTCATTTGTAGGCTTTTACCAAGTTCAAGGTCGAGTTAAACCAATGTGAGGCCGAGTTGAACAAATCCTTGGGTTAAGGGAAAGTCCTGAGTCTCCTTTGTGATAAAAAGGAGGGGGATATAAAAGACCTCCGAGCGGAACTAACCAGGGCTCAAGAATACGAGGTCGAACTGGACAAGCAGGTAACTAACATTCTAAATGAGTATGGCCTTCTCCTCCCAACTATGGAAGTTAATACTTCAATGTCCCAACTGCAGTAGAAGATGGAGATGTTAGGGAAGCTTCGAGGTGAGGTTGACCAGGTCAATCTGTGTGTGATCAATGGAAAGACAAGATGGACCGCCTTGCGACGGGGAAGGAGACTGCATTGACCCAACTAGCAGCTGCCGAGACTCAGCTTCCAAATGCCAAAGAGAGCAGTTCGTCCCAGGCCAAAAAGATTGCTGAGCTCAAGGCTAAACTTGTCAAGGTCGAAGCCGAAGTTGCTGAACCCAGCGCCGAGGCGAAGAAGACTCAGATTACGGTTGATAAAACAATTGCCATATATTTGAGGGACACCGAAGTTGCTCAAACGGAGTTGAGAGAATCTGCTGATCGGGAGAAGCGAAACAACGACTACGCCAAGTGTCGATCTTGGAGGGAGACCCTCTAGGATATTCATGCAAGGGGTTTCGACCTTACTAAGAAGAGAGTCCAAGCAAAAGCGGATGAAGCCGATGCTCGATTCCTTATCTCCTCCTCCGATGATGATGATGCCGAAGGAGGACAGGGCGAGTCCGGAGGTGAAGAGGGGTCCGAAGAAGAGACCATTCCCGATGAAGAGGTTGCCCCCGAGGGAGAAGTGGTTCCATAAGAAGCTGCCCTTGAAGGGGGGGGGGGTGCTCCCTTGGTGTAGATAGGAATTTTCTTTCTTTCTTGTATTTTCTCTTCTGTTGAACTATTGTACATATCACCTTTTGAATATATAAGAAGAAATTTCCCTGAATGTTTCCTTAGTATGTTTTCCTTTAAAATCTCTTACACTAATTTCATTCTTTGTACGATGCATTCGAGATTCTATCTCGAATGGTCCCTTTGAAGTTTCCGAGGTTGGGGTTGAATAAGATTCGAACCTTCGGGATATATACCCTTAGTGTCAAATGATGACAGATCATCGATCCATATTCAAAAAAAATTGTTTGGGTTGGGGGTGATCGGACCCTTGGGTTCGGATGGGATGAAATCTCGATCCCTTAGTGGTGTCGGCCCTTAGGCTCTTTTATACCGGCCCTTAGTATCTTTTATATCAGCCCCTAGGCTCTTTAAGTCGGGCAAGTTTGGACTCTAAAAGCGACTATAACTTTTGGCCTTTTCGGCTAAAAGACTTAGTGAAAATTTCTCATGCTTTAGCATATATTTTTTATACCCATCGGGTTCTGCGAGGGTTCGACGATCGGAACCCAGATTCTTCTTAGCTCATTTGTGTTGGGATGATTTAACATCTCGAAGGCTGATGTTATCGAAGCCTTCAAATTATTTGGGGGATGATTTTATCGAAGCCCTTGATTTACAGAGGGTATCCTTATTTAACCGATTTTTCAAAGTATTTGAAGGCCTTAGTTTATGGAGGAAGTCGAACGTCTCCGAGCCGCATTATTCTGGCCGTAGACTTTTTGTATGACCATAGTTTTTAATATGAACGTAGTCTTCGGGCATGTCTCTTGGACTTTCTTCCCGATAGCATTTCGAACTTGTTCGAAATATTAGTCCCCGAGTGTGACCGCCTTGGCCTTTACGTCGAGGGATGCCTCTTTGAAGTCTTATGAGTTCGAGTTTATGTAGCTCAAATAATTCGAATGCGTTGAATGTTGATGACAGTCCACGAGTATGGAACTCGTATAGTAGTGAATTTCTTCAAGACACAAAGTGTTTAATGTAGAAAGGATGCTTCTTTAAATAACTCATACATGCGTACATGTTTTGTCGTTGGGGCTCGGTTATTCTATATGGACACTGTTCCTTCGACCGTTTGTCCCATTACAAAATTTTCCTATCGAGGCCTTCTTAGACATGAAATATTCTCCTCGATATGCTATTCCCCGAGGGAGATGCCCCCCAGTATTCGAGGTGTATTGAAAACAAGCCTTGGATACTGTTGAATTCTCCTTAGGTAGCACATAGTTGTTGCCTCGTTAAAAACCTTGTTGGAAAAACCCATTTGGGATAAAACCTGATCTAAGGGAAAAAGAGTGAAACACATGCTTTAAAACCTAAGGTCTTCTCATAAAAGGTATATCTCGACTTCTCCGATCGAACACCTTTAATGGGTTAGTTTTGAATACAAATGTAAAAAAGAGAAAATCATACCTTAGCAATAATACCGTTTGAGTAGTGATACATTCCAATTGCTTGGCAATTATTTGCCTTCCATTGTGCTAAGTTTGTAACACCCTTTTCCGATAACTACGATGACTTGGTATGGTCCTTCCCAGTTTGGGCCTAGTCTCCCTTCATTCGGGTCTCGAGTATTGAAGGTGAACTTCCTTAGAACTAAGTCCCTGACTTCAAAGTGACAAAGGTTGGCCCTCATGTTATAATACCTCTTGATCATTTGCTTTTGTGCGGCCATACGAACAAGTGCAACTTCTCGTTTTTCATTCAGTAGTTTGAGGCTAGTGTTCATAGCCTCGTGATTTGATTCCTCGGTTGCATGCTGAAATCTGACACTAGGTTCCCCGACCTTGACTGGAATTAACTCTTCGGAACCATACACCAAAGAAAATGGGGTTGCTCCCATGCTAGACTTTGATGTCGTTAGATACGCCTAAAGGACCTCGAGTAAAACCAATCTCCATTTCCCTTTAGCGTCACTCAACCTTTTCTTCAAGTTTTGAATAATAGTCTTGTTAGTGGACTCGGCCTGGCCGTTCGCACTTGGATGATATGGCGTCGATAAGATCCTCTTTATTTTGTGATCTTCGAGGAACTTTGTCACCTTTTTGCCGATGAATTACTTCTCGTTATCGCATACAATTTCAGCGGGTATCCCGAACCGACACATGATATGATCCCATATGAAGTCTATGACTTCTTTTCTCTTACTTTCTCGACGGCCCGTGCATCCACCCATTTGGAAAAGTAGTCAGTCATAAACAAAATGAATTTAGCCTTACCTGGTGCCGCTAACAGGGGGCCTATGATGTCCATCCCCTATTTCATGAATGACCACGGGGATAGGACTGAATGGAGTTGTTCACTGGGCTGATGGATCATCAGTGCAAACCTTTGGCATTTGTCACATTTTTGAACAAACTCCTTAGTGTCTTTCTCCATGTTATCCCAGTAATATCCAGCTCTAATAATTTTGTGAATCAAAGAGTCGGCGCCAGAGTGGTTCCCACAAGTGCTTTCATGGATTTCTCGTAAAACATAATCGGTGTCCTCCGGTCCTAAGCATGCGACCAATGGTCCGTCGAAGGTCCTCCTGTACAACGTTCCGCTTTCATCTAGTGCGAATCGGGTTGCTTTATCTCGTAGGGCTCTCGACTCCTTAGGGTCCGAAGGGAGCTTTATGTGCTTCAAATACTCAACATATTTATTCCTCCAATCCCAATTCAAACTTGTCGAGTTTATCTCCGCGTGACCTTCCTCGACCACCGACCTTGACAATTATAGTCCCTGGGACAAAATCATCTTCTTCGAATGATGAACCCAAATTTGCAAGTGCATCGGCCTCACTGTTTTACTCCCGAGGTATATGGTCCAACATCCACTCCTTGAAGTGGTGCAATGTTACCTGTAACTTGTCTAAATATCTTTTCATCCTATTATCTCGAACCTCAAAACTTTTGTTCACTTGGTTCACCACCAACAGAGATTCGCATTTGGCCTCGATGATCTCTGCTCCTAAGATTTTGGCTAATTCGAGACCTGCAATCATGGCCTCGTACTCAACCTGATTGTTAGTTAATCTAGAAGTTCTGATAGATTGTCTAATAGTGCTACCCATAGGTGGTCTCAAAACAATGCCGAGCCCGGACCCTTTGACGTTCGAGGCGCCGTCTGTGAAGTGGGTCCACACTCCTTATGATTTACTAGTAGAAGTTCCTTTTCTACTTCGGGTACGAGGGTAGGAGTAAAATCAGCCATGAAGTCCGCTAGAATTTGAGACTTGATAGTTGTTCGGGGTTGATATTCAATATCGTACCCACTGAGCTCGATGGACCATTTGGCCAATCGACCCGATAACTCGGGCTTATGCAAAACATTTCGAAATGGGTAAGTAGTTAACACACATATAGGGTGACATTGGAAATATGGCTTCAAATTTCTAGATGCATTGATTAATGCAAGTGCTAACTTCTCTAAATGCGGATACCTGGTTTCAGTATCTCCTAAGGTTTGACTTACATAATAAACAGGAAATTGTGTACCTTGCTCTTCTCGAACTAGCACACCACTTACCGCTATCTCGGACACAGCCAAGTATAAGTGTAGTTTCTCGTCTGCCTTCGAATTGTGAAGCGGAGGTGGGCTCGATAGGTACCGCTTTAATTCCTCCAACACTTGCTGACATTCCGGAGTCCATGAGAAATCATTCTTCTTTTTGAGAAAAAGAGAAGAATCTATGACTCTAATCTGATGACCTCGAGATAAATTGTCCCAAAACAGCTATCCGTCCGATTAGCCGTTGTACAACCTTCACATTGTCCATGCCGGTGATTTTTTCGATGGATTTAATTTTGTCGGGGTTGATCTCGATACCCCTATTTGATACCATGAAACAAAGAAACTTGTCCGAGCCGACTCCGAAAGCGCATTTCTCGGGGTTGAGTTTCATGTTGTATTTTCTCAGAACCTCGAACGTTGCCTGCAAATGAATCAAATGGTCCTCTGCGCGCAGGGACTTAACTAGCATGTTGTCAGTGTAAACTTCCATTGATTTACCTATCTGTTGCTCGAACATTTTATTAACTAGGCGTTGGCATGTAGCTCCCGCATTTTTTAGCCTGAAGGGCATTACATTGTAATAATATGTTCCATACTTAGTGATATATGAAGTTTTTTCTTGGTCCTCCTGGTTCATTTGAATTTGGTTGTACCTGGAGTAGGCATCGAGAAAAGTAAGGATCTCATGGCCGGTCGTGTCATCAATCATACGATCGATGTTAGGTAGTGGAAAGGAGTCTTTAGGGCATGCCTTGTTCAAATCTTTATAATCTACGCACATTCTAAGCTTGTTTCCTTTTTTGGGAACTACGACCACATTTACTAACCACTCGGGATATTTTACTTCCCTAATGAACCCTATTTTGAGAAGTTAATTACCTCGTCCTTTATGAATGCATGTTTTACCTCGGACTGCGATCTTCTCTTTTGCTTCACTAGTTTAAACCTGGGGTTGAGACTTAGCCGATGTGTTGTTATCTCCGGTGGAATCATTGTCATGTCTAAATGGGACCACGCAAAACAATTTAAGTTATTGATAAGGAATTGAATGAGTTTTTTCCTGAGTTCGGGGGTTAATATCGTTCCCAAGTATACCTTTCGTTCCGGTAGATGTTCGATCAATATCACCTGCTCCAGTTCCTCGACCATGGACTTCGTTGCATCTGATTCCTAGGGAGCGATGAAAGCTCGAGGGGTAAGGAAATTTTCTTCTTCGTCTTCGAGTACCTGTTCCTCGGATTCAGTCGAGGTTGCGGACTGTGATGCTATTTATCCATCTTCTTGTCTTTGATGTTCGATTTCTCTGAGGTCGGAGATGTTGGCACTGGTGTCAAATCATGAACTGCAAACATCTCTGTAGATGCATGTTGCTCCCCGTAAACTATTTTTACAAAGTATTTTGTTGGAAACTTCATTATCTGGTGAAGATTTGATGGTATCGCCCTCATGTTGTGGATCCACGGCCTCCCGAGCAATGCATTTTACCGGTCTATAACTTATGTCACCTTCGATGACATGAAGTTTTGTGTCCTAGATGGTCCTGGCCACATTCACGAGCAGGATGATCTCTCCCTTTGAAGTTTCACTGGCCATGTTGAAGCCGTTTAAGACTCGAGACGCTGGTACAATTTGATCTAGCAGCCCGAGCTTCTCTACGACCCTCGACCTGATTATGTTGGCCGAGCTACCTGGATCCACAAGAACACACTTAACTTGAATTTTATTTAGTAAAATAGAAATTACCAGGGCGTCATTATGCTGCTGAGATAGGCCTTCTGTGTCCTCGTCATTGAATGTAAGGGTGTCTTCAGGCATGTAATCTCGGATCTGTTTCTCTCTTGTAATCGACACTTTGGTGCATTTGAAAACAGGTCCATGTGGGATGTCGACCCCACCAACGATCATGTGGATGATATGTTAGGTTCCTTTTGCTCATTTTTTCTATTAGCGTCTCTTTCTCTGAAGTGATTTTTGGCCCTGTTATCGAGGAACTCTCGAAGGTGAACTTCATTGAACAACCGAGCTACCTATTCTCTCAACTGTCTGCATTCTTCGGTCCTGTGGCCATGTGTACCATGATATTTACACATCAAGTTAGGATTTCTCTGAGAAAGGTCAGTTTGTATAGGTCTAGGCCACCTGGTATCTTTAATACTTCCAATGGCCGAAATGATACCCGATGCATCGACGCTAAGTTTATACTCTAATAATCGAGGTGCTTTTGATGGATCGGTGTACTTGTCAAATCCACATTTACTCATGAGTCCCCGAGAATTTGCACCCGATCATTTCTTCGATCATTCCGGGGGGGATTGTATCCCGAACCGCTGCTTCTTCGATCTTAGACATATGGCTGGTACCATTCTCTGTTTGACCTCGGCTCTCTATCAATGTCCCTCGAAGCCTTTACCGCCAACCTGTTCGGGTGAACTGACCCCGAGGGGGCTCCCAACTGGTCGTCCTCGACACTGATTTTTGATTGGTAGCAATTATGCACGTCCGCCCATGTAACAGCAGGGTATTCAACAAGATTTTGCTTTAATTCTCGTGATGCTATCGAACTTTGCTCATTCAACCCTTGTGTGAAAGCTTGAACGACCCAATCATTGGAAACTGGCGATAACTCCATTCTTTCCATCTGAAATCGTGACACGAACTCCCTCAACATCTCGTTGTCCCTCTGTTTAATCTTGAAAACGTCTGATTTTCTTGTTGCAAACTTTGTAGCACCAATGTGTGCCTTTACAAATTAATCTGCCAACATGATGAATGAATCGATAGAGTTCGAGGGCAAGTTTTGGTACCAAATCATTGCCCCTTTAGATAAAGTTTCCCCAAATATTTTCAGCAAAACGGACTCGATCTCATCGTCCTCTAAGTCGTTTCCCTTTATACCGCATGTGTATGTAGTGATGTGTTCGTTAGGATCGGTGGTCCCTTTGTATTTAGGTATGCCGGCATGCAGAACTTCTTTGGAATAGGCTTCGGGGCCGCATTCGGGGAAAAAGGCTTTTCCACAAACTTTTTGGAATCCAAACCCTTTAATATCAGAGGCGCCCCTTGTATTTGATCAACTCGGGAGTTGTATGTCTCCACCTTTTTATCATTATCTTCGATCCTCTTTTCTCCTGATTCGATCCTTTTGGTGATCTGTTCGAGCATCTTCATGATTGTAGGGTCAATCATCGATCCATTATCATTTGACCTTTCTAGCATCGGTTCAGTACGACGAGTGGTTTCTGGATCGACCACGCTCGGAGTTTTTGGTTGACTTTGAAGCTGAGCGATAGCAATTTGTTGAGCTTGTAGCATTTCGAAGATCACTTGGAGGCTAACTCCCCCATCTCCTAGATCATGTGTTCCTTGATCACCAGGTCGGACCTCCCTGCGTACACTTCCTCTGATGTCTGCAGCCAAGTCCGCATTCAGAGCGACGCGCGAACCAACATCGACTGGCTCTGCAATTGGCACTACCCCCGGGTTAAGCGGTGGTACACTGACCCCTAAAGAAACTACATTATCATTTTCCCCATGAAATCCGAGACCATCACTGTCGTGTACGGGTGTGTTTTGCGAGTTTGGCATACTTCAACCTGAAAAAAAAGAATCTTTGACAAGAAACAAGTGTGAAAATAACGCGTGTTATGAAAATCAGCACTGGAATAATCACTATTATATTTAATCCCATAGCGGGTGTCAAACTGTTTACCCTAAAATCTGAGTAACAATTAAACTTATAATGAGGTCTTAAATATATGTGATTTAGTCTAATACTAATTGAAGAATAATAAGATAAATATATGAGTTAAGTGAGCAAGATAGACCAAACCAACGTATCAGCAGGCCTCGACCTCGAGCCAAGATAACCTCGAGATGGACTCAGATGAACAGTAAAGTAAGCAAAGAGAATATTATAAAACTAAAGAACAATTCTGATGAGCGCAAAAGTAAGAGTGTATATTCTTTTCCAATGACTGATGATGTTTACAAATGAATGGGCTGCCCTTTATATAATACGGGAGTCCCAAATAAGGTACATTCTTATTTCTGGAAAGGAATCTAATTTGTATAGTTGTTTAACCGCCTTGTACCAATTCGTACAAATCTGTTCTGGGATTTACGCCTTGAGATTTGTGCCATTGCAGGAATCTCGCTCATTCTATTATAAAACCATAACGTCACTATTTCGAGGCAAGCCATACTCGGACCTAGTATCGTGTGCTTCGTTCCTCGAGTCTTGTACTCCGACGCTTCGGGTTCGAGCTCGATCTATTGATCTCGCTTGGCCTAGTTCAAACTCGAGCTCGGGGTGGCTCCTCAACCTCACGAAATCGGGCTTACCTGGTTTCAACCATATACAATATTTAATACATTGTAGTTTACTCATAATTGCTACAATACCCTGTGTCTTGCTAGTGAACATATTAGAAATAATTTAGTTTCAATATGAGTAGCATAATAGGTTTGAGAATTATGATTTTGAGTTTAATGTTGGTTTGTAACTGTTTCATAATTCCAAAGCCTAAGAAAAATGTAACGCTTTTATTATTTTTAAACTTAATATATAAATATATTTTTCGCATTGTAAATTTATTCGGTACGGTTCGCTATTTTTTGGTCTATTTTCATAAAATTAAAACCCTATCTTAATTATCGATATGGTTATAGATTTATATAAAAACCTACGATTTTATTAAAATAAACCTAAAAATAGATTTGGTATGGTACAGTTCGGTCGATTTAGTCGATTTTTAAATATCTATTGACACCCCTAGTTTCACCCATAAGTTGTCGATCTGACACAAGGTTGGAATATTTAACAACATAGGTAAAATGAATATTAATATCAAATATTGTCATTCATCAAAGTTAAACAATAGAACAATATACATAAATTTAATTAATTTGCTAAAACGTGTGAATAATTTATCATATATAATATCTTGGATTTCTGGTATAATTTGTGAATAACTAAACAATAGTACAACACATGCAAGTTTGCTAATATAGAGAACATACGACAATAACAATAAACTAAGTGAAATTCCACAAGCTAGATATGAAGAGGGTAATGCTTATAAAGGTGAAGATATTGTTTCCGATAGACCCTTGGCTTAAGAACAATCAAAGTAAGCAATAACTAATTAATAGCACAACAAGATAAAAGGCATTAGAAACAAATGTTAAAATATGTAATAACCAAGATCAAGGAATACGAAAATACAAAATTAGTGCCAACTACTACTAGTAGAACAAGGAGAAACATTGATTACCTGTCAACCAACGACCTTAATTCTAGACCTCTATAATTTTTTGTCGAGGGTCATGTCTACGGTAGGTTGAAGTAGTGTCAAATCCTATCTAATCATCTCTTCCTGGTACTTCTTAGACCCCACTCTACTCCTCCTTTAACCCGCCACGATCAACCTCCTAACCGGGGAATTAGAGCCTCTCAACCTCGATTTCCGCAACTTATCTTCTAGGGGATCACGCCCACCTTGCCCCTTAATCTAGAGAACATGTCACCTTGCCCCTTAATATAGAGAACATGTGAATAATAATCTCACAGTACCCCAAAGTCTATTATTGCACAAATTTGTTAAAAGAGAACAAAAGTTAAACATGGCGATTTGCACCCATGCCCTACATAGCAGCCACCTTTTAACCTATACCCTATTTTTAAAAATTATTGATTTGGTAGGCAGCTGACAAAAAATCCGCACTAATATGACCATTCTACCCCTGACATAACATATAAAAATCACGCAGCTCCGTGTCTTCTCATATTTGAATCACGTACGTCTCTTCTCACAAAACACTTCACCGATCCTCCGTCTCTTCTCAGATCACCTCTCCCAAAGAAAAACTCAAATTGTAAGTTTTCGAATCTGACTGATGTTCATGATACTTGAGATTTTTGTCTAAAGTTTTGCTGAATTTTTTGCTAAATAATTTGTTTTTTTGGCTAACTTCAGCACTAATAATATGCTAAAGTTAAGTTTTTTCAAAAACT